>MPNW01000031.1:260691-303487 GCA_011800805.1 Hirudo medicinalis
TGTGCCTTACATTTCACGTCATCAACTTATTAATGGCAACAAAATGGATTTTGATAAAAATTTAAATCCTGTCATCAAATGTTTGCTGTTAAAATTGGTTGCCAACTCAGTGAATGCCTTGTGGTTGTCATCAGGAAATGTTATTTCCCTTACGATCCTCGAGTCTCAAAGCGAGACGTTGTACAAATAGCCTTCGCAACAATTCATGTTTGGCTTGGGAATTAAACGGCATTAGACAAAATTGGGAGTCAATATAACTTTTATCCTTGTTTTTGCACTAAAAATTGTATCCAAATTTTAATATCAGTAAAAGCTGTAATAAGGAATTTGTAGCAGTCATAACAAATGCAAAGATCAATTCAAATAAATTATATAAAATGTTAAATGTTTCTAAATTTCCAGTTTTCCTTTTTCACAAAAGATGGCTGTTAAAAAATCTTCAAAGGGTCTGCAGAATCTCAAACATGAAGTGAATGTCAAAGAAAATGTTAAGGTTTTTTTTAAATTAGGTTTTAATTCCTAGAATTAAACACATTACGATCAGATATGTTCGTATTAAATGTTACCATCTTACATGGCCGAATACCTCGTCGTTCGAGTCATTGCATGGCTTCTTCACGATATCTGATAAGTCTTCTTTCCACAGGCACCAAACATAAAATCAAAAAATGAGAAAAAGCACAGTGATTGCCTTCAGACTGACAGCACAAACAACAATGTTAATCTTTCAAAGATGTGCAAGAAGAAAGTGTGTTATACTCTTTACTCTTTTCTATGCAATTATACAGATTAAACCATTTATTTATTATAAAATGTAGCCGAACGGTTAAGGCTTTTGCTTGGCGAGACTCCCTTAGGAGTTCAAATCCGAGCCATTCCCAAGAGTTTCTATAACTAATTTATTATAGAATGACAGTGGTTGATCTGGTGTTAGCAGAGCGGTTATTCATTGCATGTCTTTAAATTCTGTGTGGCAGGTCAGTGAGATGAAAGATCATCAGGAAGAAAAGAAGTCTGAAGGAATAAAGAATCAACCAAAGAGTGAGTGGATTTTTCTTCCAAATTAGTTAGAATTTGATGGCAATGGTGATATTTTAGAGAGAAACAGAGAAGAGGCAACCATCAGAGTGACTGAAGAGCCTCAATCTAAGAAGCAAAAGATTGTCATGACAACCAACGATAGGAATGATAACAGTGATAATGAGGAGTTACAGGTCACATCATCGAAAGGCACGAACGGCACGAAGCCAACAGCTAACAATCCAAAGTATCTGACATGCAAAGGTAAGTCATTACTGCAAGCATAAAAGGTGATTTATATTGTAATTAAATAATGAAAATAAAAGTGAAGTCTAATTCAACTTTGATCACATCATCCATTGTGCTGACGATTTATTCCAACAGATGCCACAGTCAAACGAGATTTGTTGTTAAAACGTTAGTACTGGGCGTGTGCTCCATTTCTATTGATTGAATTCATCATCATCATCATCATCATTATCATCATCATCATCATCATCATCATAAATGTTGCATCATCATCATCATAAATGTTGCATCATCATCATCATCATCATCATCATCATAAATGTTGCATCATGCAGAGCAGAGAGACAAGAGGTGTTTGGTCGTTAAGAATCTCAATGCCGACACAACAGCCGAGGATCTTCAGGTGGAAAGCAGTGATCTTGTGGAGGTCAGAGTTCAAATCATGAAGAGCAAAAAGGCAGAAGGAAGAAAGTGAGTGTGCTGCAGTTGTACTGCAATTTTTTGTTGTCATAAATTTCTTTTACGTTATTCTTTTTATTACTTCACTGTTAATACTCTCGTGACAATAATTCATTGCAGGTTGGCATTTCTTGAATTCCATGACGAGCTTTCGTGCAAACAAAATTTGGAGTCGGTCAGAAATCATCTCTCCACACTCCAGGAAGAAGCTGTTGTCGAACTTGCTGAGAGTGAGTTTTGGCAGGTTGCAGATGAAAGTATCACAGACTTGCTGTGTAAATATTTGATAAGAAATCAAACATTGTGGTTTAACGATGATTTTGACACCTTGCAGAGGACAAAGTACTTTCAACCAACCTGGCTTTTGACCCACTCAGGCTGTTTGTAAAGGGTTTTGAACCAGGCTGTCACAAGTCTGAAATCGAAACAATTTTTCCCTCCTCTATCTCTGTTGATGGAGTCTTCAATAAGGAAGATGACAAGTTGGAAAATGAGTGAGTCTTGAGGCCAGATTGCACGTGTTTTTAAGTAGCAAGAGATGTCGATTTAAAATTTGTCATTGCTGATAATTGTGAAAACATCACTTTCATTTCCTAGTCATGTCGTTGTGGCATTTTCTAATGCAAAAGAAAGTTCACGTGTCAAAAGTATGCCTGTGACATTTAGAGGTCGCGACCTTCACATGGAGTTCCTGAGAGCAGGTAAGAGACAGTGCAGAAGGGCTGCTAAGAAGGCCATAAAAAACGGTACGTTGATTGATGATTAGCAGTTTTGAATTTGGAGCCCATAAATACAATACCTTCCACATATTACATTCTCTCTTGAGTAGAGCAGAGAAAAAAGCAAAAGAAGTCAAAAGATGATAAATCTGAAAAGGGACAAAAGAATTCCGAACAGCCCAATAAAAGGTTTAAGCTCCCCAAAAATAGCCAAAAATCAGGAAAGGGGGAAGAAGGAAAGCTTCGACTTAAGAGTGAGAAATCCAAGGAGGTTCAAACAAAACGAGCAGGCAATGAAAATAGGAAACCCTAAAAGCCCTAAATTGCATTCTTATTGCCAAATAAACAAGTTTTAATCCAAACGTTTTATGCCTTTATTCACAGTTCATTTACTGGATGAAGGTCCCGTTAGATTTTCATGTAATGTTTTATTTCTTGATGTTCTGCTACTGGTCCGATGCCCACTCCGTAGAGATTGACTCTTTGAAATTACAGCATTTGGGACTTGCAGCCACCAAGATAATTAGAAACATATAAGACTGAGGGAATCAACCACAGGTCTTTTGAGGCTTAATAACAATCCAGGCAATCAAACATTCATTTTCTTATGCATTAATGCAGCCAAGCCATTGCACCAAAGCAGGTTCTGGAGTTTATTTCAGAGAAAAATCATGTGAAAGAGAATAATCATTACATCCGTGATCAATAAAAATATTTGCATTCTGTCTTGCTGGTGATGACCGTGACGATAGTGATTTCATAATTTCCATGAAACGTTCGAATAGGACCGCAAAAGGGTGGGGGATGGTTGCAACAAAGTGGGTCGAACAGGAACGTCTTCACTGCACCAATGCCAATGTTAATGTTACCAAAATGGACACCTGTAAGCATAAGATAGTCACTTTATTTCACAATAAATCCCAGGCACCGGGATTTGTCGCTCACCATCCGATGTAGCACTGGCAGAGGTTCTCGTGGGAAGTTGCCTGCTCTATGAGTTGTGTGACTTGCGTTGCCACGTCGACCGGGGAGTCTTCGTCGCCGAAGTCGCACCCCGTGAGTTTGTTCCTCACGCGATTGATGATCGACACGGCTTTCTTGTTCAGTTCTTCGGGAGGATTCTCAACTTCTGTGGAAAATTAACCAACTATATTTCAACAAGTTCGTGGGATCGTTCAGTTTCGGGCACCGGCCGCCAAAGGCCGAAATCACAGAGTGCGTAAAGACACTCAAAGGTGCTCAGAAGATAAGAATGCGATTCATCAAGACATTTTAATTCCGGATAGAACAAAGCAATATTCCACATTTAGGATGGTTTGATCTGTTGATCCACCAATCAGATTGAATTTATGTGAATACCTGTTGAGCACTCCTGTATCCTTTTGACACTCGAGCAAGAATGGTCGTAACTTGAAAAGGCGTCTGTAATGAAGATAAAAAAAAAATCATCATCTCATGATAAGTCATCTTTTACAGTCGTGCCTCAAACCTTGTTGATTGGTTGGCATGTTGTATTGGCTTGACATAGATGAATTCCTTGACCTGGGATCTCTGACATTTGCTGTGAATATGCATTGAAAATTAAGTCATGTTGTCCGATTATAAATGGCTTTAGTCGAATTAATATTCCACAATTTACAGTACAAACCGATCCCACTATAATCACTTGCTTACAATCTTGGTAGATCGATCCAGCAACTCACCTTCCATAAGCCGCCAGTTAAGCAGAGGGTCATACACAAATGCCTCCAAAACGGCCATCAGACTGTCTTTGTGATTCCTCAGAACTTTCATGACGTTCTCACAAGTCAGTCGATAGTTTCCCTCGATGCCCGCCACCTAACGAATTTTTTTTTTAAATATAAAATTACAGTTATCATCTTAATCAATCTTTGCTGACGTTTTATGCAAAATACCAATCTACCTCCATGGCATTGACGAGCATCCTCGTGAGTCTGAATGGAATCTTCTCTGGAAATTTCTCCCTGTTTAAAAAAGTCAAACATTCACTTAATTGCCCACCCACTATCTACCCAACCACTATCTACCCAACCATAACTCCTCACCTAGTCATGGCTACCTCAAAGCAATCTCCAAAGTCAATATGCATGATCTTCCCACTGATCCTATCCAGCATGAGATTAGACGGATGTCTATCCCCAAGTCCCAAAATGTAACCAACCATGGACATAACGGCCAGGGAGCGAGTGTAATTGGTGCGCCTCTCGAACCAAACCTGGAATTAGCGTCACCCCATTCATTGGATCTGGGATTAATTAATTAAAAAAAAAAAATCCAAATTCAACTCTTGCCTCTGAACTGGGGCTTTTGATCCAAAGTATCTTGGCGAGGTCATCCCCGCTGGTGTTCTCTAGGGCATTCTCGAATACTTCAACCTTTTGCATGAGCATGAGATGATCGTAGTCAGGAGCCATCTGGAATGAAAACATGGTTGTCTTCTTAGTAATCACAATTCCTCAGAGAAATTCATCAAATTAATTTGTTCGGATGATCTCCATCCAACTTTCCATCTGCCTACCCTGAGCATAATCCTGTGTTCTATGTTCAAAAGAATCTTCTTCTTCTCTCTGTAATCTCTAATGAGGCTATGCAGTGTATCGCAGTTTGGAACCCAGCCAATGAGGCCTGAGTTGGTGGACAACGGTATCACTGAGTATCTTTGTATCCTGAACGACAATGATGATAATGATTGTGATGGTGACCAATCACAGTGATCACATGACTCGTTGTTGTATTCCAAAAACACACAAATGAAATTTTATGGTCAGCCCTGTACATCTAAACATGTCTTACGTCAAGTTGCGTTTTGGCGTCTGCTGATTGTTGAGGAGGACGGAGTTGACGAGGCCAAAGAGTTGCATGACCCTCTCGTCCTGCCTCAAGTCTTCGTGCCCTTTCAGAAGAAACTGGTACTCATGGCCGTTGCTTCCTACGTTGAAGATGGATAAATGATTTTTATTAAACTACTCTTGTCGATGGCAGCTCCATTTCAGTTATTCTATGCAAATAAAACTGAAAGTATCAATTGACACATCACTGATTATATCACAATAATTACTCCAACAAAATCGTCCTTCGCTCGACACGATAAGAACCACTGCAAGGCCAAAAAGACATCCTAACCAACAATAAAGAACATCTAACACACAAGTCACACTAACCAAATATGCTCAGTTTTCTTGGCCTCTGCTTCGAGGAAATGACGTTGAGGTTGCTCTGAACCCTGTGGATCTTGACTAGCGGTTGGTTCGGGTCATAGGTCCCCGGGACGCAGAGTTCAAGGTCACGACATTCCAGCAGTTTGGGAGAGACATATTGTAGTTCCAGAGAGGTAAGCTTTAAATTAAGTAAATGATATTATTTGGTTGATGACGATGATGAAAAGCCATCGAGGGTGTCATCGTAAAAGCTATAAATCCTCGCACGAATGCATACCATCATTAGTAATGTTAGAAAGATATTCAAATTATTGTATAAAATTGAAATGAAAATAGATTCACCTAATTAATGAATCGATGAATCAAAGTGAGGTACAAAACCTGCGGTAGTTGTTTGGTTATTCTCCGAAAGACGTGATAGTAGAAGTCCCAGGCCTGGGTGAGTTCTTTGACGTTCCTGTTGACCTGAAATCTCTTGCAGCATTCGTGGGCCATGTTGAGGTCGTGTCCGTAAGACTGGATGAAAGACGTCTCCTTAAGGGTTTGAGGTCCTGCCTTCATCATGAGATGCAATGGTTCGAGGACGGCCATCATTCCGTTGATGTTCTTCTCGCCAAAGTACAACCTCGAGGCCTCTTCCAGACCTTCGTGCCATAGTTCGTGCCACAGTATGGCCACCCGGATAAGTTCCTCGCTCACCAAAAGCGCCTGCTGGACCAATAAATTACTGTGTTCTCTCATACTCTTCAGGACGACGTTGGCCGCCTGGTTTCGGGTTTGCACCTGCGATTTGCTGACGACCGTGAGGGGGTAGATGAGGGCCTGCGGATGGTGCTTGCCGATGTCTTTCAGGAGTTGAACCACCAAACGAGCGACATTCAGCCGAGGAGTGTCGATGCGAGCTATCAGCTGAGGTATGACCTGAATCCAGTTGTCGATTTGAGTGGTCCTGATGCCGTCGATTAGAGCACCATTGACTTCCGACAAGTTCCCGTACTCGAACCAGAGGGTCAGCAAGCGGAGGGTATCTTGGAGAGAATCGGTCGCACCCGACAGAGCGATGGATCTGAAGTAGCCCTTGATGCTCGCCCTGCAGTACTCTGGGATGGAGCTGCTGTTGAGGACATTCTCTGTACTTGCTTCTCCCTCCATCGTTCTGGCCTGCTTCACGGCAGCAACGACCTCGTAATTAGCATATGCAAACGAGTGCCAGGCCTTCGCCCAATCCTTGTTGTGTCTGGTAGCTTCGCTGTAATAGGACACAGCCTGAATAGCAGACGATTCCTGGCGCCCATGGACGATGTTGTGCCACTTGCCCAGCTTGAGGAAACACTTGGCCACTAGCATGTTGATATCCTGAGGTGGGGAGGTAGGTTCATTCCTCGAGCTGAGATTGTTGGCGAACACCTGGAGGCGTCTGTAAGCTTCTTGTTGCCTCCTCTCGGCAGTGTCACTCCAAAGGTGCTTGAGGAAGGCAAACACGACCCTCGGCTCTGCCTGCACCAAGGCCTCGTCGCTCATCTTGTTCGGATCCTCTCCCAGCAGCATGGAAAGAGTCCGACCGGCAAGAGCAGCCCTGTTGTTTTTCCTGCAGAGTCCGACGTACTTCAACCAGCCCCTCACGTCCTGCTTTGGCTCAATCACTAGGGATCTGATCTGCAACAACCTCTGCCAGTCTTCCAGTATATTTTGACAGCCTCTCAATCTATTCCACCAGATTTCCTTGATTGTCTCCCTCTTCTCTGGCAGCTGCTTGTACTGGATGACCTCATCGAGTTCTGATAGCATTTGTACATTCACCATGACCCCATAAGCTCGACTGTAGCTCTCTCCCACAAGTGTTGACAGCTCTGTGATGAGGAGGAGCCTGGCTTCTTCTATCATCTTCTGTGCAAGTTCAAAGTCGTCGTAGTGCAGCCCAACGACGGACTGGTAGAAGTATCCGTCGTAAGTGTTCTTCGGAATTTTCCCTACGTACCTTTCCATGTCCTTCCAGTGCCCGAGACCCCAGGCAGCGGTCGCAGACATTCTGGCCATGTTTTCCTTCACGACGTCGTTCACCAGAGGCCACTTCTCCACGGTGATTTCGTGCAATTTTCCCCATTCTCCGAGGGCCTCGAGACATCGCATCCTGCCCAAGAGGAACGAGGTATCGTCCGGATTCTTCTCCTGCTGCCTCTCGTAGGAAGCCAAAGCCCTCGTCCATTCGTGCAACTTTTCGTACCATCTCTCTTGGACTTTCAGGTCGGCTTTTTGATGTTTCCTGGCATATTCGAGGATCCCGATGGCCGCTTCGGGCTGTTGGAGCTTGTTGTTGATGCTAATGAGGCTCTCCAATATTTGATTGGTCGGTCCCTTGTGAAACTCCTCCTCGTTGAAGTGGAGCGCCTTGGCATAGGCTCTGCACGTAACTGCGCATTCGCTAAGAACCTTGAGATTCAGGGGCAACGAGCACTGAGAATCGTTTGGCCTCTCGCAGTGTTCCATGAACTCCCTCAGATTGAGAACGGTTTGGGTGATCTCCACGACCTCTGAAGTGCTGAAAGCAACCTCGACGTTCTTAACAAGGTCGTCCTGAAGGTCCGGACTCAGTTCCAACCAGCAGGAGACGAACGCGGCATTGAAAAGCTCCCTAGCGAGGGGGTTGTAGTCGTTGGCCAACGAGCAAACAGTTCTGAGAGCTGGCGAGGGCGATTCCTTCAGGAGCTCCAGACTGAGTCTCCGCAACCATTCCAGCCAATCCTCTCGGCTCACCCTCTTGCTGGTCACCCAGACTCTCTGCAACTGCTTCTGGTCTGTTCTGAGTTTGGGAATTGACTGGTCTCCCTGATTGGCTCCTGAATCCCCTAACCCAGAGTTGGGACCAACCTTCGAAGCTTTCATGAGACTTTGACTCAACTGCTGTCTCTCCATACTGTTCTCCTCCAAGGCTGCCAGGAGTGACCTCTGGCAATAATGGTAACAACGGCAATGCAATTAATAATTAATTAAGGGCTGATGGTAGTGACTTTCAATGTGCAAACCTTGCTGATGTGGTGGTAGATCATCTCAAAGCGCTTATGTGAGATCTTGTTCTTCTCGAGAACAGGCAAGACCAATCTAGCGTAGGGTTCGAATCTCTGATTGAGCTGCAAGGCCAGACTGGCCAACAACTCCATGGCCGGCTGTCTGAGGCGAGGTGCGGAGATGCCCAGCAGCCTCACGAGGGCATGGAGGATTCGGGAAGAAAAGTCCGTCAAGTCCAGATGGTGCGTCATGACCTCCACCGTCTCGAGGGCCACTCTCCTGGCATGATGATTCACAGAGTTGTCGTCAAAGATGGCAATGACGGGAGGAAGGAGGAAATGAAGGTACTCCTCGAGGCTTTTGCCAAACACCTGCATGGCTTTGAGCAGTCTGATGGAAATGGTCCTCTCGGGTCTGCAGTCCTCTCCGAACACCTGAAGCATGAGCGGAATGAGGTGGATGAGGTTTGCCCGAAATTCACAGTCGACGGCCGACACGATCTGCTCCAAGAGAACGATGATGGATGCCGTCAGGGTGGAAGCATTCGAGGACCAATATTCCTGGAAGGAACGATAATTATTCGTCCGACAAATAATAATACTCAGTCTAATAAATGCGAATAATTATTAATTATTAATAACGTGTCTAAGGCAGACTAAACCTTAATGAGCAAAAATATTTCATCCAGGTACGGACGGATGTGCTGCTTGATCACTCCGACCGTGACTCCGATCTCCCTGAAGAGAGTCTGAAAGTATTATTATGTCATTTTATTTTCCGTTCGACGTGGAGAAAAATTGCAAGAATTGACAACCAAAGAGGCCCACCTCTCTGAACTCGCAATCGTACGTCGTCCTAATTGCCTGCACGTAGGCCGGCAGGACCTGGTTCAGGTAGGGCACGCACTTGAGACCCAAGCTTTTGAAGATGGTCGATATCGCCGTGACGACCGACGTGTGATGCTGAGACAAGGAGGGATTTCGAAGCAGACGCATGAGCACGGCAATCGAAACGGCAGAATAATAATCCTCGAGGCTGGACGACGACGACATGTTCACCAACAGTTCACTCGTGTTGAGGTCTTGTTGGGAGATTTTTATTTATCACGAAAGATATTTTTGTTTTTGTTTCTCAAAAGATAAATCTGTTTATTTCTTTATTTTAGCGCATTGTTAGAAACAAATGTTTAGTTGGCGTGCAGGTTGGCTGAATGGGTTGCGTTCCTGCATATGGCGGAAATGGTTACAGTCGTAATGTGTCGTGTTCGAAACCCAGCCTGCACTGCCGCAAGCGCCCTTGGGAAGAAGCGCTATATAAATGGTTGACAAGAAGCGCCTCTGACGCTATGCATATGGCACTATATAAATGAAGTACATTTATATTTACATTTTAGTTGATTGACAAATGATTGAACGAACGTGCATCGGACGAGCGCAATTTAACAGTGAAGGAAATGAAAGACATTTCAAAATGCCAACCTTGATTGGCTGCATCCTGATCGTTCTTCGTATCGAACATACTGAGCACGGCACCGAGATCAGTGGCTCCCTGACCGGATATGCTCTTGAGTTTGTGGGGGTCGAGGGCCCCCAATATTCCCAGGACCCTGATTGCCTGATTGATAATTAATTAAGACAAAAAATTAGTAATAATAATAATAATTAAAAGTAATAATATAATTTAAAATAACAATCATCATTATATTCATCACCATCATCACAAACCTCTTTCTTGGTGGTGAGAGACTGTTCAGTATTGAAGAATTTGAGCAGAACCTCAAGAAGGTTTGGGTACTTAATATAGGGCTCAACCACATACCCTGTGTTCTCCACCACCTGACCAAGGGTCCAAAGGGCAACCTATGTTGAAAATCACGAGATATCTTAACGAACAATTAAATCAGGTTAAGAAATTTCTTTTTAAATGTTATCGATAACGGACGTCACAAATTCTCAAATAAACAAAGCACGTAGAAAGTGAAAAAGTCTGAAAGGCAACAACCTCTTGCTTCGAGGTTTGCAGCTTCTCCTGCATGATGTCGATGAGGATGAGCACGATCTCGTCCACCCATTTCTTCATTATCACTCCTGACACCTGGAAAATGTTCTCTTTTGGAATTGATGTCTGCATAATTGCATTTACAATTCAACTGATTATCTGTCATAACGTAATAACTACAATACGGTTATAATATGATGATTAGTTGACAGTGCACCAGGTTGCCGGACAACGACCGCAATCACAGTTACCTGAACTAGGTCCCCGAGCACAGTGAGGAGCGAAACCACAACGACTGTGGTCAGGGTTTCTGACTTTTTCAACTTGGGCAGAACCACATCCAAGATCGGCTGGACGTAGGAGACGATCAATTCCGGCGAACACCTGACCAGGTGCGCCAGCAGACGAGCTGACTGGACTTTGTTTCTGTCCACACCGCTGAATTCCAATTCCGTGAGGATCTGAAGACGATCGACATGTTGTTTTGCAATAGAAACAATACTTGTTCTAATCAAAGTTTTAAACTGATGCACATCAACTCGCAAGCTTAATTCGTGTCAGATTCGAATTCTTAACGAAGCCATACCAAAGCAAAAGCCTTAAACGCTCGGCTAGCGAAACGTTTAATGCAGAATCATCGTAAAAAAGCTCCAGCATCTGGAGATCGTTATCGCCCGAACGTCAAAACAAAATCTCGAAAACATCTCACCCTTATGAGTAGCTTTCTAAGGAACGGCAGGACGAAGGAGGGATTGTTGAGGCAGACTCGGCCGATGAGACACACCGAAACCTCCCTGACTTGGAAGTCTTCGTCGTTCAAGCACGACGACAGGTAGCCGAGGCAGCCCGACTGAGCCAAGCAAGAGTCGAACCTCCTCTCCAGGCTCACGAGGGCGCAAAAGCGCACGTCGGCCACTGAATAAATAAATCGATTAACTCTAATAAATTGAATTTTCCTTTAAAACACGAAAATCCAAACGTCGGTATTTACGCAAACGGCCGACAGAAGCATGCGATGCCGCGACATTAACCTTCGTCAACTACTGCCGTGGAGAGAATCTTGCTGAGTATCTCATACGTCAACGAGTCGACCGATCCAAGTCCATTCCTGCCCGTCTCGTCAGCGTTCTGACCATTCCTTCCACTCTAGTAAGAAAATATAATTTATTATTACAACTAGTATCAACATCATGACGTTAGTATTTCAAACACATACCAGTAATTATCACAAATTATTAGCAGTTTCTAGCACAATTCCATCAAATCATTTTGCATTAACTCCGCCTATTACGTGATCCTTCCAATCAACGAGCCCATCCAAAAGACAGCTCCACCCCTCCACTAACCCTCATAGAAGCAGGTGACCTGGTCAGCAGTTTGGAGCATGTTTTGATGGCTTCAATCCTCACTTCCTTGTTCTCGTGTGTGAAGTAGGCTTCAGAGCAATGCAACAGCAGTTGAGATAAAGAATAACCTTCAAAATAAGTTGTAATGAATTGTTAATTCACTATTATTTACTACTAATTATAATCCTTATCATCATGATTGACAATGTGCACCAGAAGTAAATCTGTGATTCCACTCAGTTTTCTTTGACCGCTCGCACAAAAGAAATACAAGTCACAAGTGGCCCTCTCAACTAAGAAACCCATTTAACAGGTGACAAATTCACCTTCAAAGTTGAAAGTCCTCAGGGTTCTCAGTGCCAGAGTTAGCACCTCGGTCGACTCGGACCCTCCGGACACGGAGGGGCGGCCGTGGCCCCCCGACCTTTGCACGGTAGATGTCGGGGACACCGTGTTCAAAATGGACGATGAACCATAAGACGAGGCAGAAAATTGAGACAAGAAGTTAGGAAGCATGGACGAAGACGACGACGTCGACAGGGAGGGGTGAATCTGATTGGCCGAACCCTGGTTGACGGAGGGATGCTGCATGGGCCGACCGATCAGAACGAAGTGCAGGAGGCGGATGAGAGAGGACTGGATGTGTATCTTCAATTCGTTGTCCACTGAGCACAAGCTCTCCATCGACCTCACCAGGGACGAACTCAGTCCGAGATTGAACAGGTCGTCGACGAAAGCCTTGATCTCGTTCAAGTTGATGGCTTTGTTTTCTTTTAGAGCCAGTGAGAGCATCGTAACACAGGAGAACAGGGCTGGTTCGTAAGTCAGAATCTTGTGTTTCTTTTCTTTCGATTGGAGAGCTGCCTTCAAGTGTGGAAATATGACGTCCTTCCTTCGCGAAATCCTCGACCCGATGGCAACGGCAAGTAAACCCAGGGAGATGAAACTTGCAGATTTGCTGTCTTTCTGCTTCGAGATCTTCCTCAAATATTCCAAGACCTCTCCTAGCGAGTTGGTGAGAAATGTGCTCGGATTGAAGGCCGCCAGCCTCGGAATCACAGCAAGGAGGGTGGCATGGATGAACGAGGATTTACTGCCAGTGGTCTTCAGGGCAAGGCTGCACAGCTTTGAATACTTCTCATTCATCGTTTCTTTGATGAAAATGCTATCGCAGGACTCCTCGGCACTGCCCTTCGACCTCTCGTCCGATTGATTGCTGAACAATGCACCTCCAGAAGTCTGGTAAGTGTTGCGAGAACTTTCTCCATCCAATATCGAAGTGTCCCTAATGTAGTTAGAGCAAGGCTTGTTTGGACCTTTCACCAAGAGCGCCTCCTCCTTTGCAAAGATTTCCTCCATTTTCGAGTTGCATGTCCTCAGCAACTGAAGTAAGATGAGAAGAGAACCGTGCACCGAATCCTCCACCAGTGACTTCTTGGAAAGGCTGAGATCCAGGCCCTGTTCCACCCCCTCGAAACATTGCTTGTAAAAGGGGGGCCTCCCCGACGGTCTGTTCTCTCGTCTAGCTGTTATCTGAAGAACTGCACCCAGTGCCGAGCCTGCCGCTTCTCTTATCACTACCTGTGTAATTAATTATTGAATGATTAATTAATGATTACCTGATAATAGCAACGTCGTTAGTACATCAACGTGCATTAGCACGTGGATCACAAAATTCACGCACCTTGGAGTCGTGGAGTGCGTGGAAAATGTGCTCAAAAAACAGGGACACGTGCTGATAGAACAACGTCGGCAGGAGAGTAGCCAGTTCCCTCAGGATGAGTACCTAAAAACGAACGCGGAACTGGCGATGAATAGTTAGGATCTACAACGGACAGTTTGCTTGTGTCGTTATAAATTACATTTGAGAGTAGAATTGTCATCATCATCATCATCATCATCGTTGGTAGTAATAGTGATAGTTGATAGTAACTCACTGCAGCATATCTCCTCCACTCGCACTTGCCGTCCGCCAGGAACTCGAAAGACGTCCGCACCTCCGTCTCCAGGCGTTCCGTCGTCATGGAAACGGAAGCCAGGACCATCTTTCCGATCGTCTTGGCCAGGGGTTCCAGCACCTCCTGCTCCAGCTCCCCCTTGGAGCTTCCTAGGCCACCCGGGGACGTAATGGAGAGGAGGAGGGCATCGAGGTCCCCCATCAGCTTAAGGAGGCGTGTGTTTGAAACGACGTTGACGTCCGCATCGATGAGTATGTCTATAGCCATAAGGGCTCCCTTCTTTTCGTCAGAATTCATGCTCTTCTTGTCATCGTTACCGCTGAGGAGAAAAGTTTTCAACCTGTCGGCAATAAAATCGAGCGCGATGCCGGCATCTTCCTGTGAGAGTTCTCGCAATTCAGTTTGTATGTAATTCTGGAGGTACTGACATGACTTGAATTTAACATCTTCCTGTTTGCTGGTGAGGTCACTCAGCATCTGACCAAGGAATTCAGCATTCATTTTTTGTTGGTTTCTTTAAGCCTAATAAATAGCAAGTCAGTGAAAATCTAGAATTGGAAATTTTCACTGAAATAACATTTTGTTTAATGAAATTATTTGAATTTGTGACAATCTGATACCAGAGTTAGGGTTAACTGTAAATGACCAATAAAAAAAATTAGCATTAACAAACTAGTTTTTACTCCAAATTATTTATCTATTGAGTAATCTTGATCTTTGTACTTAAATTCCCTTTAATTTGAAAATTTTCTTAATATTTACATGCTTCATAATAAAGATATCCTCATTTACATTTAAAGGAAAAGATGGATGTTTTTCAGACTTTCACCAAAGGTTTGTTTGAAGCATGGTAAACATAGCATTTGCATTTGATATTAGCATTACATGCATATTTAATTTTTAACCTCGAACAAAAACAAAATACCTGCAGAGCTTATTCAAGTTTATCATAATCATACAATTTTGAGAAAAATTCAATATGTTCAGAGTTTAAAAATAAATCAGAATGTTCAAAGTTTCTTACAACAAAATGTCGACTTATTCAAAGCTTCTAACACCCTGGCATGTTACTTTAAAATTTAAAATCAAGTTCTCCGTCTAGAATAAGCCAACACAGATATGTGCAGTTGGCATCAGCATGGTCAAATGATACTATAAATACGAGTGTGAGGACTCGCCTTTTACAAGCTTATTTTCGTACAAAGACATTGTTTCAGTTCAACAAATTTAAAGTCTCCTTAAGTTATAAAACATCAGTTAAGAAAACAGAATTACCCAACTAACATCAAACATTAAAATCCTAGACAGGACATATCCCTGAAATAAACAATAACAATTTTGACCCGATAGTATTAAAGTACAAGACCTAAATGTGAATCGAAGTTTAGAATAGTGTCTGGTCCATAAGTTGAAGGGATAGCTAAGAAACCTACATATTTTAAGCCTGGGCAAATTCTATTAGATAAATAAATATCACTGGCGTTTACAAAAATAACAATACGACTACTGTGTAACGCCATAAGCGTGAGGATCAGGGCATTTCGACTGAGGCTACCGTAGGAATGAATTGGCTGGCTACCAGCTTCCGCAATCCAGTACCTCAACACCCACCATCAGCCCAAAATGCCAAACGAATATTACAGAAACAACTCAAGGGCAGAAATTTATTTAGACTTGCTGAAAAGTATATCACAAAACAATTGTAAAAAAAAATAAACAAAGATGGCATTATATTACAAGTACAATTATCAAAAATGCCAAAAGCAGTATAAGCCCAGGAAGAGACTCCAGTAAAAACTCCAAAACCATGAGACCATTCATCGCTTCTTTTTACATTTTCGTTTCTTTTTAGAAAGTTTCTTGAGTTTTGCAATAGGCATTGCAGAACGACTTTTCTTGGTTAACAGGTGCTGTTCAACCAGATTTGAGAGATGACCTTGTTCAGCCAACATGGAGAGAAAGGTCCTAATGAAGTCATCGTAGTTGTGAGTTCGTCTGCAGTCATCAATCTGTTGCAACAGATAAAATTTAGAAACGTGCCTTCCAAAAGTAGAACTACCTGCCAAGTGTTGTAATTGATAATGCATTTGAACATGGCTGAAATAATAATCCATTAAGCAGGACCAGAATTTTTTGATGAATATATGCTGATTGGCTCACTGAACCCAAATGGATTTTAAACTCCTATTCAGAACTTACCTTGTACTTTTTCCTCTTCTCTATTTCATCCTTCAGGGCATTTTCATAAGATTTTATCTCATCTTCAATTTTATTGAGTAGAGAAAGGAGATCCTGCACCAATTATGGCATTCAGAAACAACAACAATAATGATGATGATGATTATATCAATCACTTTTATAGAAAGAGTTTGGTTGATTCCTCCTGACCCCTTGTCTCCACCCATCTTCCCTTTCCATACTCCCTTCTCCTGGTGTTCAGCAATGATGCCTTCCAAAGAGCTCTTGATGTCCACGGTGGACAGATCAAGGTCATCCTCCATTTTGAAATCCAATGCATCCTGTTCCGAGATCACTTCCATGGAGACGTCGTTGTTGTTTTCGCAGACGTTCGCATGTAACGTCACGACCTCGTCTGGAATATTTATTCACGATTCGATGTTTTTAAAAGTTGATTCCAATATGGATGTCTAGTTCTTACCTCTCTTTGTGACTTGACTGGTATCCATAGCAACGGCCCCCTCATCTTCAACAGATGTTTCCATAGCAGCCAAGTCGGCTTTTCCATCTCCAGTAGGAGTGGCTCTTTGCCTGCGATCCTGAACCTTGCAATTCAAGTCTTTGCTGCTTCCATCATCTTCCTTCTCTTCAGCAGTAACACTTAGTTTGAGTTTTCTAGGGTTTTTTATGCTCAGACCGCTTGAAGCGAGGACCTTGGCCGCTAGGGTTTCAGAAGTTTCGGTGTTTGGTGGACTTTCCAGTTTTATATTTTTAGAATTTTGGGCGGCATCGGGGATGGTTTTGCTGGCGTCTGCTCCTCTCCTGGCAGAACGAGTCAGCATGGTAAGACCCTGAGCCTCTGGCTTTGACTTTTTACTTGGCTTTTCTTCAGCTGCAGATTTTATCCTCTGCAAGTGAACCATCACCGTACCCATTTAAATTAGAGCAACTTCTTAATTAAAACTAACATTCTGCAAGTAACATAGATTATGCAATCGCAGATGATGCAATATTTAAAAAATATTCAAGAAAATATTCAAGCTGAACCTGCTTAAGGGCATCACAAACAATTTGGTGATTGGTTCTCAATGTCTCAAGCTTCTGTCTGTACTGCATTTGCCTATCAGCACAACGGCCATTAAGTTGAACCTAATTTCATTGCTTGGTTCCCTGTCATTTCAATCAATCAGACAGCAATTTGCTTATCACTTTTGATTATTGTACGTGGTAAACTACCGTGACCCATAAATAATAAAAATATTATTAGACACAGCAGGTGATCAAATCAATAACAAAATTTGAAGCACTCACCCTCCTGCAGCCATTCCAAGCCTTTCAGTGATAACCCTTCTGAACATCTCTGTCCAATCTTCACCCTCTTTTCCTACGCCTGGAAAATAAAAAGATTAAATATCAAAGACAACAATCATTGAGCAATCAAGTGACGTGAAAAAGCCAATGACGTGCACTCATGTCGTAATGTCCAACATAGATTGTCATAGGAATTCACCCAGACGGTGAACGAATCTATTTCCACTTCTCACCGTGGTCGATCGGATAGGGCTTGAGTCCGTCCAGCTCGAAGAGGTGACCGTTGATGGAGACGAAACTCACGTAGTGGAATGCTTCCTGGGTTCTGCAACTGGAAAGAGCCTGCTGTTTCTCCGGTATGTGGCTCGGCTCTGGTCTGTGACAATTTCCACGATACCACAGTGTCATTATCATAACTGCTTTATATTTCCCATCAAGCAATACTCATAATTAGCATCATACACTGTAATGATTTTTCATCATCAAGTTTCCTACCTTGCATGGCTATTATGAGCCTTTGCTAGGTCGGGCATGTTGCCTATAGCGTAGCCTTTGTCCTGTCAAAGAATTAAATGTAATGGTGGTTACAATAACAGACACACATATTAATCTCAATTTACATATCATAGTCTACAAAATTGACCTAATTCTTGTAACATACATTGACATAATTAAATCAATGATGATTGATTGAGACCTCAGGAGTCATGTCACTGGTGAACATCTTTAATCGAGTCAACATGGCACCCAACTTGACCTTGTTTTCACAGTTCAAGAGAACACTAAGCAGAGCATGGGTTGCACAGGAGTTAGGAATCACCTAAGTGGAAATAGTATTAATTAAAACTACTTAAGATGCTACACTCACAAAACAAACTCATGGTAAAAACTCAAAAGGTAAACCTGCTGAGCAAAGAACATAGACTTGATGATGTCATTATCAACACCACCCGGTTCATCATCTTGGGTCAACTTTCTCCTGGCTCTCCTCTCTTCCATCCACCGGAAAAGGAATATGAATCCATAGACAGGACTGTGAATCATCAACGGAGCAATTCATTTTAGAAGGAAAATAAAAGTAAATATAATTTAAAATAAAATTTACCAATAATAAATAATTGTGAAGAATGCCAAATAGTAATTTATGACTTAATTTTAAGGAACCATCAATACATAATATACTAAAAATTCTAAATCAATCTTTCACCCTTCAAATGGCTTTTGAAGATCATATATTTCTTCAACTTGTACTCCTTCTACTCCTTTTTAAATAGGGACAAATTCAGTTATCATATGTCATGTCATTGATAAACAAATATTAAACCTTAAAATAACTTTAAAAGAAGCATGGCATTGGCTAATGCTGCTTCCACCAAAACGCTCCTCGCGATAAAAAGAAAATATGTGAAATTAAAAAGAGAATTAAACAAAAACTTTTCCCACCAAAATCTTCTACAAGAAGAGTGAAAAGGCCTGAAAGCAAAAATCACGAATACATCAAATCAACAACTTATACTTTCAATTTATAAATACACCTAAGAAACGAGAATGGCAGTCTGCTGGGGTTAGGAATGTTAGACAAATCCTCAAAAAGAGCTTACCTAGTCTTACTTTGTGATGGTGTTTAAAAGTGTCTATTTAAAAACATTTGCTAAGCAGATTTGCTCACCCGGATCACTTTCGAGCTCAAGCCATCCATTCATTTTTTTTATGGTAAATATAAACATTTCTCAACATAAGCAACGGCACACATTTAACGGGCTCTTACTGGATAAATTTAAATTAAATTTATGAACAAAATAAATTAAGCAAAGTTTATATTAACATTTTTACATTAAGAAATTAAATTCATTAAGTTTTTTTTTATTATATTTTATTAAAAAATATATTTTATTTGAAAAAAATAATATTTTAAGACATATAAATTTTTAAAATGCACCCGTGGTTGCTTTTAATCGGGCATTATTGTTCAAAGTGTACTTTTATTTGCTTTGTTTATCTTTATTTCCTGTGGTTTGCATCATCTGTTGCCGAGGCATTTTCAATCTGTTTAAAAATTTAGGAATAATTAAAATGTTAAAAACATGCCTACTGATATCGAGTCTTGGGAAATGCCATGCGAAAAATGTGATTTCTTTTGGGGTGAAGCACCTGAGTTTGCCCACATTTCGAGAAGGTTGGTATTAGTTCATTATGAATGGTTATAGGCTGGTCTTATGAGAATTTGGCATTATCATATTTCAGAAGTGATTATTTATGAAATGAATGTTTAATACTGTAAAATTATATAATAGTAACTGAAATGCTGACGTAGTTATCCAGTTGATGAGGCCACAAACGTCTTACACTCCAACAAGCTCTTTCCATACTTGCAACAGTCTTTACTGTCTTCGGATTGATCCCAGAATGTCAATAACTTTCAAGTGCGACATCTGCAATGAAAAGAGCACCAAAACGTTTTCAAAAGAGGCATACAAGAAAGGCCTGGTCATCATCACTTGTCCAAATTGCAAGTCGAACCATCTTATATCCAACAACATACCCAAATATGTAGATTTGGGGTAAGTTTTAAGTGTGTCATTGTTGTGGCAGTCGTAAAATTTGTTTGGGAGAAACATCTACCTTCCCTAGAATTATCAAAATAGAATTTCATTTGGAAATTAAAGGCACTAAGTGATTTTACCTTGATGTTTTTTTTTTATATTCAAGACTTGGAAATGTTGAAGACTTCCTTGCAGCCAAAGGTCAGAAGGTTATGAGAGGATTGGAACATGAAAAGTATGGATTATGACCAATGCAGATTCCAATAAAATTTTATGTATTGGATTTCTAAGATTCTTTAAGTACTATTAGTGATAAATATTCCTGGAATCATTACTAAATAGTTTAAATCAGTTATTGTTGATATTGGTATCATAATCTTAGAAAATTATTCAACATCGCAAATTGCACACTTAGTGTATCCATGCATTTCAAATAACTCTTGTCGATATTTCAGGCTAAACCTCGATGAGAACCACCAGAAATCTAGAGTCTACAAAGAGGCAGAGGAAAATGAAACATTCTCGAGTTATTACGAAGGATGCTCAGAAAGCCACAGTAAACGCCAATCTAAGAGTTTGTTTGGTGGTAGCAACTCTTGCACATCAAGCAACTCTTGGACATCAAGCAACTCTGGGACATCAAGTGATTCTGGGTCATCAAGTGATTCTGGGTCATCAAGCGACTATGGGTCATCAAGCAGTTCATTTGATTGAAGTTTCAATTTGCATTCAAAATGCAGAGAATTTTTTACTTTGTTGACAAAAAAGTACTATCTCATGTAATGCTGAGTGGGAAACACTTTATGAACCTACAGTGAATGTTGAAAATTTAAATAAATTAATGCTGACCGGTATTTCAAGCAATGCATCTTGAAAATAACACATCTTCTAAATTGGTTATAAAGCATTAAAGGGCATGTGAACAGAGTATTGAGCAATTGGCAGCTTAGCAAAGCCTTCTACTAGAAGACGTCTGGGTCTTGCACCTTGTCCACTTTTCTTGCCTTTCCAACTTTTGGATCCGACATGTCTACATGGAACTTTCGTGCATCAGTTGGATTATACAGTTCAAATATCTCCTTGAAGCGATCTCCAGTATCATTTGGGAACATTGAAAAGTCCAACTGATATTTTAAGATCCTATTTCGAGCTGCTTCGGCCTCGAAGATACGCTGCCTGTTTTCCATATCCAAATTTCTAGCCTATCAGTGGTAGAAGATATGAATAATTAATTTAGTTTATGTTATCATCACTTCATTTGAAATGGTTACGTTCAAATTCCAGTCTAAATTGAAGCCCAAATTGCCAAAACACATTCTAATATTGGCAAAACTCAGATTTAATGGCTAGCATCTTACTTTCTTGATCAGTCTAGAGTAAACTGCTGGTGTGAAGCAGGCGACCTCATCTGGGGTAATTTCACAAGGTTTTTTCAGAGTTACCTTGGTTCTGGATGCAGTAAGTTTTATTTTTCTGCCCTGCATTTCTTTAACTTGCTTCAATCCTAGGAAGGAAGAAAATATAGTAACATATAATCAATTCAATGGTATTTCTTGAGAGGTACTTTTCATTTTGGTGATGATGTTGTCTTTATACCTTCGGAGAACCTTTTGGATATTGTCTCGCCTTTTGGCACTGCAGCAAATGGGGTCGAAGATAGACAGTCTCGCTATAAGCACAAAAAATACATACTTTTGGTAACTTCTATGATTGAGTAAGCATTGTTAAGCTCATCTGTGGTAGCTTGATGCATTGTGTATTGAATGTCCATGCGATTCATTAATATCCTTTTAGATTTCTAATGTCAAAAGACAAACTGACTTAGTTTTTGTCTTTTTGAGCAAAACATTTAGAGAAGTTCACACCATCATTGTTAATAGTTGTGGCTCACCAATCAGCATCCTTATAATGGGAATCCACTGGGCATCGGGCAGGGATGTGATTATGCATCCGTTCTTCGTGTAAGTGTCAAACACGCCCTTTAATATAATAGTTGGCAATGGTATTAAGGCCGTTAGTCAGACTCAGAATATTGTTGAAGGAGTGATGAAAATGTGCATGTATTGGTAGTTACTACAATGTTTAATACATTGTATATTGTTTGCAACACAATTATTATTATTATTTTGATGAATTACCTTAACAGTCTCCTCTGTGATAACGTTTCCGCTGGTTTTATTTTTTGCCATGTGATACAGATAAGGGCTGAGACCACTACCTCTCTGAACGCGAGAGGATTCGTTAGTTGGGTCGGAAAAGGTAACAAATATTAACAATCACGTAAATATTACCGAGCTGCTGGTTTGTTAAATAAATTAAGCTGTAAATTTTTTACTGCCAAAAAAAGATGTTGGCACATTCAAGAGTTAACGTACTTAACTGAGTTGCCTGATGAAACCGATGGATTTTTTCTATAATGAATGCTTCAGAAGAGTTTCAAATGCGCTACCTAACCCGCCCGATATATCTATTTATCAAAACAGAACTAGCGTTCGAGTTTCCCGCAGCCATTGGTATTGGGATGATAAAATATTTTTACCTTGCATTCATCGCCTCGGGCATATTTGCCTTTAGAGCAGGTGTTCATAGCTTTTCTGAAGTATTTAAGTGAATCGTAATAAGGTGAGCATTGATAGTTTGGCACAGTAATAAACTGGGTTTTTAGTTTATCGTAGAGACAGTTACTGAGCCGATCCATGCAGACCATTTTACAGTCAAAAAACTTTTGGATGTCGGCATCAACTCCTTCCAGGGTAATGTTGCTGCAAACGCAACAGGCTGCCACTGTGAATTGCACTATGGCAGAATACATAACCGCCTGATTCTGAGAAATTTCTAGAGTCGACAAATAATGTTACATTTATTTTGTTTGTTGATAGTAACATAACATTTATGTGGTAATAACTGTTTTAGATCTTTTTAGTTCACAATTTATCCGCTTCTTACCTGGGTGTCCATTCGATTCTTCTTCAGTTCGATTGACAATCTGCAGATGCAGGATTTGTCAGATTTAACTAAATGTACTCCGTTCATTTAAAATATGATTTAATTTTATGCTTACCTTCTTAACCTGGTCTATGGATGCGAGACTGTATACGAATTCCTCAAAATCCAGATTGGCAAAGTTCCTTATTTCGTAAATGTCTTTGAGGTCTCTCAAATCATTTGCACCAAGTCCAAGATTCAGAGATGCCAACGCTTGGGTAATTTTCTTGTCCGTGGCTGTTGTCTGTGATCTCTCGATCAGTTCAAATATCTTTAATAGATAATTTATTCGATAAATAACTCATGATGTATAGTTTCTTGATAACATCAAATCTACCTTGATGAAACCGTTCACTTGCTTCTTGGTTAGCTCCACAAACCAAGAAGGGGGCTTGAAAAGAGAACTTTCTATAACATGCGTGTCTATGACTGATTGGGCGAACTCCCCCAAATTAGCTTCAAAAGAATGCATTCAATGAGTACTAATTAACGATCGTTGATTCACTCATGAGCGGGGTTTAAGTTTCAAATGCCAGAGGAACTATGATTCTAAACATTAGGTTTTTTTATTAGTTTTTTTTATAAGCTATTTTTTATTAGTTTTTTTATTAGTTATTTTTTATTAGTTTTTTATTTATTTATTATTTTAATTAATAAGCAATTACAATGCACTAACAGGTGTCAGAGTGAAATGACAAGCTGCTAGGATGAAAGTAAGCTTTAGTTAGCGTTTGGTTTTTCACTTTACGAACTGCATCTCCAAGATTGGCAAAGTTCTCCAGATATTTGTCGCTCTTCGATGAGCACCTGAAATTAATTAAATACAATAGAGACATCAAGAAAACTGTATATATATATATATATATATATATATATATATATATTATTATTACCTTAGATGGCATTATATACAGTAAGGCAATATCAACTTCTAAAAAGTAATAGTCCAATTTCCATTGGTGTTAATACTATTAAAATGTTCTTACGAAAGTTAATATTAACGCTCAAAGACATGCAAAAACTCAGGATCAATTTGCTTCACATACATTACTGTTGGAATAGCATGCTATTTAAGGTTATGAAAGCTCACCATAAATAATTCTTAACTTTCGTTATTCTTTCATCCGTTTCTGTTTTAGTTTTACAACAATCGTCGTCACCCATGCTAAGATTCAATTTGTTGAACAAATAGAAGAATATTCGGATTTTTAGTTTTTATCTTTGAGAAAATACGTTGCCGTATTACGTATAAAAGTGCAAAAAAGTATACCCAGAAATTATTCGATGTTTTAAATAAAAGTGGTAATATATATAGAAAAGAACACACATTTAAAGTAAAGAATTAAAATAATTTGGATTTGTATATTTATGGCCATCTAAGGTAATGTAAACAATATAATTTGAAAACGCGATTTGAGTAATATTTGAGCACGGGTTGCCATCGCGTTGATAGTGATTATAGTTTCAAAAGTCAGTTAACCTTCGCAATGGCATCCTCAAAATTAGGATTGTTTTCTAGAATGTGGAAAAGTTTAAAAAAATCATTGGTTATTTATAGAACGAATGATAAATTCATTGGCGCAGATGAATATGGAAATAAATATTTCGAAAGAGAAGAAGGTATTAAGATTGCAATAGCATTTAATCTGCTATGTTATAAGATTTACTTCATGATATTTCATCAGCCAGCATGATTTTCAACTTTGCTGTTAAATTACCCAGACCCTGTAAATAATCTGAAACGTCAGAGAAAGTTGGTACCTATTAATCCAGATCCAACGATAATTCCAAAGATACCCTTGGAATGGAAGAGTGGGTGTTTCAATCCTTTATTATCATTAGTGAGATCTGTTCACCAATAACCAAAATGTTAAACAATGAAATGGCCATGTTTTGTTTATATTATTGATTAACTTAAAAGATAATTCACATTTTAACAGCATGGTTACAAAGTAGAAGAGTAGATCCCCCAACACCAGAGGTAATGATGTTGATAACATTAATGAATCTGAATTTGATGTACTTGGCATGACAGTAGACTAAAATATAGTTAGTTTGGTGCTCGTGCACTAAAAGATATCCTGATAAATGTTACAAATGACTTCAATTATTCAGGAAATTGAACAAAACCGAATCAACATGATGCAAACCCTGGCCAAAGCTGCCAAGTTGCAAGAGAGGGACATGGTGGGTTCTAAACTCGAGATTATTATTATCGTTGACTCGAATGTTTGAGCCAATATGATTATTATATTATATTATATGACACTACTGAATGTTCAGTCTGCATTACTATATAATATATACTATTACTATAGTTTTATATTATATAGTTATATATATATATATATATATCTAATCCTAATTATATATATAATTATATAGTGTTTGAAAATATTATATATAGTGTATTAGGATTAGTATATTAGGGTTATTTATATATACTGATATATATCATGTATAGTTTTTGTTGTGATAGTGACTTAAATTGGATTGAATGCAAGTATTTGCTATTGTCAATGCCAGAGTCAGGCAACAGAAGCCTCATCACAGCCACAGCTGCAAGACTTTGCAAGTATGTCCTGTTACTGGCCAGTTTTGGCTTTCTTCCAATCATGGTTTTATCTGAAAATGATTTCTTGTGATTGTTACCTGA
Source organism: Hirudo medicinalis (assembly GCA_011800805.1). Lineage (NCBI taxonomy): Eukaryota > Metazoa > Annelida > Clitellata > Hirudinida > Hirudinidae > Hirudo > Hirudo medicinalis. Next base: position 286,299 of record MPNW01000031.1, read on the forward strand.
TCATCAACAAATTCTTTTTAGAGAGCTCCTTTCCTGTGAGGTCTGACTTAGAAAGGACACCTGGCGAAAGATGACAGATGATTTGGTCTTTATGGAGTCTCATTTTTTCATTAGGCAAATTTATTTTCGTTTTCCTGAAATTGGAGCATCATCACCTATAGCACTGCTACAAATAGACCTCCAGCAATGCATATTATCCTTCCAGTCTAAGTTCCTTGCTTGGTCTTTGTGTATGCCATTGCATCATAAACTCGCTCGATTGTTGAAATTTATCGTCCTACATTAGAGATGCTAAAATAAATTCATGGGAATTCAGTTGAGACGTGTGTTGATAACGACGAGGTGAACTTTACGCTGACCTGGCAGTAACTGTCACACTGCAGTATGCATCAGGCCAATGGGGTAGCCAGAATTTTAAAATTGGTCAAGGTATGGGGCAAATTTCTGTTATATCTGAATAAATATTACATCAGTAAAGCCTAGTACTGGTGGATTAATGGTAAACAATTAATTTCACAGTAAAGACACTTAAGGAAAGCAAAGTCATCGGTGATTTGGTTATCCAAACTTATAACGTGTAATGAATATGATGTCGAAAGCATTTCTAGTTTCGTAATTCTGCGTTGTCCATAAATTATTTATGATTTATACGGATTTATAAAAATAGCAGGTGACAAACTACAGTGGTAGGAGGGCAAGTGCATACGCCCGTGCTTCAGACATCAATACTTTTTTTTAGGATTCACGTGTAAGTGGTTAAGGGCTCTTGAGAGACCTGAGGGAAACATGAACGTCCTGTTGGTTTGGTGGCGAATGATTTAGATGGAGTGTTTTGTGCTGCTGTTAAAGCAATGTTTCGAGCTGAAGATGTCGACCGTAAAGCCGGTTGGTTTATTGAAGTCATTTCACTTTGATGGAGAGCTTGGACTGCTTGCTACATCGGTTGCCGGAATGGAAATAAGTTATGGTGGTGATTACAGCTTCGGTTTGTACATCGTTTTAAAAAGTGAGGTACCGGGTGCGATTCACGCGCCGCATTCGAGCAGGAGTACCTCCGGGAGAGGAAAGCACTGAGAAAATAGTCCCGGAAGTTCTTTTATTTTTATTTATTGCAGCCGGGAATCTCGATCCACTGCTCCTCGGATCAATTCCTGAGTTGTTCATCCGTGCTAACCTGTATGGACCTGTGTCACTTATTAATTTTCCAGTAGATCAATAGTCGGAATGTTCTTTGGCTGCTGCTGTTTAACAAATACGAATGCTTTTGTGAAGACTGACACTATCACCCGTAACGCAATTGATCACATTGCACTCGCCAAGGCAATGGCGGGGACTTTTTTTTTCTGCTGAATTGAAAATTCAGATGGATGAATTTAAATACATAACAAGAAAAACAAAGTTACATAGAGACGTTAATAATAATAATAATAATAATTGATAATGTATTCAACGAAATGGTTTGGCTTCAGAATGGCAAAGAAAGAGCCAATTAATTCAAACATCCTCTTTGACCAAATATTGCCGCTTGCCTTTATTTTTTTTTTGTAAACTTTTACCGCGAAAAATCGAACGATAATGGATACGAAACTCTTTCTTCTCAGCAGAAAATGGATTATCCAGTCTGCATTCGGAATGAAAATGCGGAATGAAATCCTGTCACGACATCATTCCACATTATAAACCATGATATCATAAGATGTTTTAAACATGCACGACGAGTGACAGACACCTGTAAATACTGTTGCTGGTAATAAGGAGAATTACAAAAATAAACAAACATCTCTGGGTGAACATTTGTTGAACTCTCCTGATGATGAAGTGACACGAGCACTATTCAACAAGGAAAGTCTTTCTCAGTTCAATCACGTAATTCTGGGCGGACCCTGAACTTGGCAGATAAAAGGCATTAATTTGCATTGTATACACGGACTGTATTATCCTACTGTCGACTGTGTGTCTTGTGGCTCTCCTGGGGCACATTTATTCCTGAGCAGGTTTAGTGCATGGATGGTTGATGGTATTTCCTACCAAGGTTATCAGTATTTCAAGGTTCTTTTATCTCTGATATCCTTGATCTACCTGCCAAGAATATTTATTTCTGATTTCGCAGTATCATCTTATCGTAAATTTGGCGGTTTTATTTCTTTTAAAAGAAAATTAGCTTTCAAAATTCACTAATTTGAAATCGCTTTGGGAATATTAAGACTTGAACACAATTAACATTAGTTTTGCTCAAAAGAACAACTTTATGTTTATAAAGCGCAATCTAAGTGCTGATTCGTATTCCACTGACATTACAACCTATTCCATTTGGTTGAGTTTTTTTTTTTTCTTAAGGGTAACTTATCACTCTTTCCACTTATTCTTTCATTCTTGTTTCCTCTGAAAGACAGAGAAAGTAATGAAGTCTTGCATTTAATTTGTGGCCAGTCACGCTTGCCATGCAATCGCATCAGATACACAGTGGTGCTTTGATCCGACATAAGACCGGGAATACAAGGTTGCCGGCCGTTTTCACGGACCAGCGGTTTGATCGACATGCTTGGCTGGTTATTCTACCTTCCACGGAAAAGCCTCAACTGTCGAACTTCAGACGCCCTTCAAGAAAAGCAAGATTTCTCAATCTTCAGGAACTTTTCGGTAGGACCGCTTTTCTCGCTTTATTGAATTCTTCTTCTGTCTTCCTGGTCTTGATTTCGACCTTTGAATCAAATTATCAAAGTCATCACTATCAACGCCAACAATGAAAACAAATTTTGAAACACGGAGAAAGAATGGTCCAACTTCGCAAGAACAAGGTCAAATTAAATTTAATGAGGACGATACCCTTCGCATGCCAATCGCTTAATTTAGAGTCGGTCCCTCAAGGCGGATAAATCATCGTGTGGACGTGCAGTGGAGTCAGGGCGGGCAAAGCTGGCTCAGGTACCAACCGCGGGCAAATTATCCAGCTGGGGCTTCACCCTTCTCTCCTTCATAATGACCCGTCTTTAAGGTCATGAACTCTCATACCTCAGGAGCAACGAGGACGACATTTCACCTAATGTGGACGGCTAAATTCAGTCTATCGATCGATCAAGCATTGCGATCAGTCCTCAGGATTTGAACTTTCGTACGTCGTACTTTTCGATTGGCTGAGACGAAATTGAATGAGTCGATACCGAATGAGATGACGGATTCCTTGGAAAACAATTTCAAACCAAGAACTCTGAAATACGACAGTCAGATTGAGACAAGACCAGGAGAAAGAAGTCGAGAGATCGTGATGAGTGGGAAGGGGAGCGGTAGCTCAATCGAAGCAAGGCGAAGGTGCAGCCGAGCGGTGCAGCAGGAGGCCCGACATTGATGACGTCACGCTGCAATCCATCGGAAGGTGGGATGGAAAGATAAAAGATGAATGGATGGAATGGATGTTGGATAGCTATGGACTGAATCATACAGAGCGACATAGCAGATCAATTGTTAAGTTAATTGCACGTGTGGGAGTCTTGGTCTGAAGATCACTCAAAGGTTGTATTAGAATAATAAATAGAATAAAAAATTGATAAAAAGAATCTTCTAAGAGGAAACCTTAACTAGATCACCTTTAACTAAAGCGTCATCGTCATGCAGTCATGACATTTCAATGTCACAATTCACGATGCATCGTGCGACTATTTGCAGTCGACCGAGCCGTGCAACTAAATATTGCTTATCATAATTCACCGCCAATTCCATTAAGAGCCACGACCAATCCATGCATAATTTAAAGCTTCTGTAACACTTTTGGTCCCAAGCACATTTGGACCCCGACGACGATTGATGACATTCTCTGCAGGCCAATGGATTCGAGAATAAGACTTTTAGGACAAAACTTTGGAGCATATTGCTATTTAAATATGCCAGGAATATTAAGCACAACGGACGTAATGAATGACCAATAGGCACGAGAGGGCGCACGAATACATCGATGCATAAAAACGAGAATCCGAGCGCGCACGAACACTGCGCGGTGCGGTCATTAACGACGCTGGCTTGCCAGGCAGCAAGCAGAATCTCTTGTATTTGTTTCTAAGAGACATCTCCACCGAAGAAGAAGAAGAAGAATAGGTGATCGTTTTATTTTTAAAACTGCTAAAGATCAAAAATCGAAAAGTCGAAAATTACATGAATTAACCTCTGAAATAAAAATTAAGTCCAGTCGTCGGAGGATAAAGCTACCCACGCCTTTAGGTTGGCTCCTGCGAGATTGCAAAACAAAAAGACATCGTTCTCTTCGGCAGTTTGCGCCGAAGCTGACGCTCTTCACTATGGCTTGCTTCCTCTCCGGATTCGTGTTCGGAGTTCGATTCGAGTACTCTGCAGTCCGGTTGTTGGCATTGATTCTGGTGATTGTCCTCAATTCGTCGACTGTCAAAGTTGAAGACTACTACGCCGCATCTCCATATGGATCAACCAAGGTGAGCTGGAAGGCTTCTGGAGAGATGGATTGCATGGTTGTGAAGTCGTATCAAGAGCAAGCAATCCCACTGCAAATCCATTTCACGATCCTTTCGTTGTAAACTGATACTTTCAATCATTATTTGAATCACATCCCCAAACATTCGGTGACAATAATACATGTGATGATGTACGTTTTAAAGAATGGCTTCAGATTCTTTCTGAGGAATGAAAGAATATCAACTGAGTACCTGCTGTCGATGACATTCAAGTCGTTGTTAATTGACAATATTGTTTTTATCGTTGCATAGTTTTGTAAGCGCCCTTAAGTATTGAAATAATTAAGATCGCACTATTTACTGCTCTATGTTATAGAGTATACTCATATACTACGTACTATATATATATATACATACTATATTAGTACTATTAATATATATTGTATTAGTACTATTATATTATAGTAATATAATTACTAATAATGACTAGTAATAGTTCTAATTAGTACTAATTTCTTCTAGCTCTGAATGCTAAGTAGCGGTTGGCAGTTATAAACTAACATCCTTCACGCTGGAAAAGCACACATCTCAAGGATTCCTTAGCTCTAGGATTTTTGTTTATTAGTTTTTATTATTGCAATAAAATGTGTCCAATGATGGATTTCAAAATTGAAGCCGTTATTTTGAGTTTAGATTCGAATGCTCAACATTTCTAAGTTGACATACAAATGGGGGAAGTTTAATAATTGTGCCCAAATCATGTTACGTGTAAAAGAGAAATTAGTAGTTAACCACGTGCATATGGACGACCTGTTCTCAACTTATGTTTTGTGGAATTATACAATTAGTTAATTTCTGAATAAATGCAACACTTCATTTTCTTAAAAAATGATTAATCACAAGATTTCTTTCTGATAATTTTTCAATGATCGTTTGAATCATTTAAAATAAAATTTAAACCCTCGCAGGAAGCCATAAGTGGTAGAGAAGAAGAACCACTGAACGATGACATCATCATATCCAGAGTAACCAGAGATTGTCCAGATGAGGCCGACGGTACACTGGATTGCAGTGATTCCATGCACCACAACAAGGAAAGCCTCATTTATCCTGTGGCTCAGTTTTCCACAAGAAGAACACATGTCCCAAGGTAAGATACGCATACCTTAGCAGCAAGAAAATATCATTTTTATTTTGCGCTAGCTCTAGCGACTCTTAAGCTGCATTTCTAGCGCAATGTAAACGTAATGATTTCGTAAATGCCTCATACGATGGGAGTTCGGGTTTGATTTCATCAGAAATTTATCGACCGTAAAAATTTCTTCATTTTCTTTTTTTTTTTGAGCTTATATTTAAAAAAAATAATTATTTTATTTCATTTCGCTTCAGTGTTTTTAAATCGTAGATAAATTGTATGCTCCCCTCAGGGCTTAATTAACTTTTCGAACTTTGTACCCAGCCAGATGAAGCAATAAATTTTTTAAATGTGCCTCTTTTATGACCTTAACTCGCGCGAAGGCAACGAGCTTCTGAGAAAATAATAACACAAAATTTATGTTGCACTCAATACGATACACGCGATGTCATTATTGGGCATTTTGAATTCAAGCCATATCCCATATCCATGTAACATCTAGCAACTATTAGCCCTTCATCCCCTTGAGTCCCATATTTTTTCACCAAGTCTCCATCGCAAGCCTAACCTACACTTTTCCCAGACGTGAGAACGATTCCAGTCCAGTTATTTCGACGGCGTAATGGAGGCGAACTGCTGGAGCTAAGTGAAAGGTGATTACTTACAAAAAGATTAAGAGGGAAACTTTTCCATTTTCTATTCCATACCACTTAGTTCAGACTGCTCTTTTGATTTGCTGGACCACCTGAAATGAACCTTTCAGGAGTGCATTTGAACCGACCTTCATTCATGAATACTTTTGAAACTTTATGACTGATCACGAAAAATGTCCGCTTCTCACATGTATGAAGAGTAAAAACAAAATGATGTCAGATGAAAGTAAATAACTTCTGTTGCTTTTTGGCGAAAGCCCATTTTCATAGGCCGGTTACCCATGGTTTATGGGCGGTTGTGCTTCGTCCGGCCACGCGAGTAAATGAATAAAACCTTGTAATTTAGTAATGTCTCTCGCTCGATCGCGTGCCTGATACATGAGACTTTCATGGACACCATTCGCGTTACTACAAGTCATAGGCGAGAACCGGACTTCAACAAAGACCCTCAGAGTTGATGTAATGGTTTCTATCGATCTCCTGCCATTGATATATCCCATTAAAATGACATTTCGCAACGACAATAACTCTTCCTATTTACATCTTTTCTATTTTCCTAGGCCATCCACCTCAAAATCCTCCTTGGTGACGGCGTCGGCGAGAGGAGCTGATTGCGATCCCGATGACGAGAACTGTGAAGGTTCTGCCGTCGATCCAGACGAAGACGATGACGACGAAGACGACGGCGAGGACAATGATGACGAGGACGTCGAAGATAAGAACGAAAACATAAACATGGACTATAGACCAGATGCCGGTAGGCAAAACCAATCGAAGAATAACAAGACACCGAATACGAAATATCAACACGGAGCTTCATCCAAGACCCCGGCAGCTCAGCTTGGCGGCCAGACAAGTCGAGTCTCTACTCAGCAGAGGCATCAAGTTCATAAGCCGCATCAAGGCTCATCACAGACTGGCAAGGGCGATGCGGACTGGACGCATAGACGCGGATCTACAGCCAGCACTCCTAATCCCCTGTCAGCTGCCCAATCCCCTGCATCCAACAGTCACAACACTTACCTGAGAAACAGTCAAGACGTATCATCTTCATCAATCAAGGACAGACATTTCCAACAGCTAGCCATCAACATGAACATCGTCCTCATAGCCGGCATAGCGGCTGGCATAGTCGTTTTACTCTTCATACTGGTAGTAGCGGCGTGCAAATTTTACGCCTCTTCGACGGCTCCAGCTGGCGCCAAAGCGCTAACAGACTACCACCAACAGCGCGCGGCCAACAAGGCTGCCTATGCCTACGAGGCTTGCAACACCGGGGGAAAGTGCAGTTCTCCTCTTCTGGTACCCAGTTCTCAGCAGTCCCTGCCCGTTCTCAATGCCACCTCTCAGGCTGGCTTGACCACTGTTGGCAGTGCCACTAGCACTGTTTCCAAGCCGGCTAAAAAAGACGTAAAAGAATGGTACGTCTAGCTGAGATTTGCTAGCTTCTTCCCTACCTCCCCTTATTCTGACGTTTTTCTTTGACCCCGAAAATGCTTCGGCTAGCTGATTCGAGATACGGCTCTCGAATCTGGTTTTATAATTTCTCCCGGGAAGAATTTCAGGTTTACACAATTTCTCTAGAGTTTAAATTTTTATATAAATGGCATTAGCGGGTCTGATCACGTCTGTTTTTAATCAACCGCTTTAACTAAAAGACAAATTTGTGATTCTGAGGAGCTAAAACGAGAAAGCCTCGAAACGACTTATTCTCGGAAGGGGGATTATTATGTGTTGGGAAATCTGCAACAAAAAGACTGGATCTAAAAATAGCCGTTCCGACTTATTTTTTATTGTTCGCTCTTTGGAAAATCGAATTTGAGAAGCACGGACGTTTTCTAATGACTCTGTTTTCAGAATGACACTTATCTTCTCTCGAAGTTGATTCGAAGTTTTAAGAAAAAATCGAAACGGATTGTTAGATATCGTTTGAATGTGATTTGAAAATATAGTATTTCTATTTTTGATTTTAAATTCCCTTTTCATTTGTTAGATGTTGTATTGAAGTTTTGTTGAAAGTTTGCGATGTTTTAAAAATTTTGATTAAAAATGTTTTATAAATGTATCGCCTTTGTTTAATTGTGAATTATTGTAGATAGCATAATTTAATTTTAAATAATAAATTTATACAAAGTCTTTATTAATTTAATTTAACTTTATAAAAAATTTATAAAAAAAAAACATTAAACCACCGTCAGCAGACTAAGATTTAGATCCACTTTTGTTGTATACAAGAGTTGGTTCGAGCGATAGTAGGTCTATCTAATCGTACAGCAGTGTCGGGCTTCGCTCAGAGGAAGCTTTGTCATATTTTAGAAAATCTACGTTCTCATAGCGAAGCATAGCTTAAATTTATAAATAGAATGAATTCGTTAAATAGCATAACTTTAAGAGTCGTTTCCGGAATTTCAAAATCCTTACTATTCAGTCCACTAACGAATACTGGAAGGAGGTTTTCTGCATGCAGAAATAGCCCTTTATTGCACAGTACTGTGGCAAAAACTTCAGTCAATGAGGACAGCGATACTACATTAATAAGACAGTCTTTTAGAAACGATAAGAAAACATTGAAAGATTTCATAGTACGAAGAAATCCTAAGGAGGATTTGACTGCGGTTATTGAAGACAACGTACCTTATTTGAATGAAGATGACTTAGATGGAAATGGCCAGAAAGGTAACGAGTTAATTTTTGTTAAACTTCATTACAATTTCATCCTGATGTACAGAATAAATTCAGAAGATGAAAGCATTTGGTTATTGTGACAATAAGACATGTCGCTTTGGCTGCATATTGTCATGATAAGGCATGTAGATTTTTGAGATATTAAAAGTCAATGCAATCCAAAGTTCAAGATATGATAAAATCGTGATAGAACTCAGCTTTAATGATGCATTCCAATCCATCAAGCAGAAATATTCGTGGAAATTGTCAAAGTTGTTGGAAAGTCATTAGTACGTAAGGCACATCCAACTAGTAATAATTTTTGGAAAGGTACATAAATATAAAGGAAGATTGAACATGCTCATTGGAACTCTATTTGTTGATCAGCCCTGAAAATCTCTATTTTTGTGCTTGACTATAGTTGATTAATTTAATTGCTAACTAACTAATCCCTCAATCTTTAAATTGATTTGCAGTCTTTGTTGAAGTGTATGGATGTCAGATGAACACCAATGACACAGAAATCGTCTATTCCATCCTTAAGTCCTCTGGATATGAAATTGCTAAAGGTTTAGAGAGTGTGAGCATTTTAAAATCAATTTAAAAATTTTATTTATACCTACAGTTATTAAACAATTTTATTACTTGTGGTATCTCCAATGGTTCATCCATATAATCTCAATTCATAAGAAATAAAACGATTTGACAAATGCTCTGGCCAACAATCTTTCAACCGAACGAGCTTTCAGAGTGATGCTGTCCTCCTGATGACCTGCTCCATTAGGGAAGGTGCAGAACAGAAGATATGGCAAAGGGTTGAGCAATTGAAGGGCATAAGAAGACAGAGGCATAGAGGATTAAAAATAGGAATACTAGGTATTGTTAATAATTTTATTTCTGTAACAATTGTTAATTATTTTTTATATTTAATTTATAATAGTAATAATTTTATGTATTGTATTGTATTTTCTGCTTCAGATTGCTGAAGCTTGTTTTGGTTTTAATGGTGTTTGTGCATCTTGTTAGGCTAGATTTGAAATGATATAAATTCAATTACTTCTCAGGTTGTATGGCAGAAAGACTAAAAACTAAGATCATGGAGAAAGAGAGCCACATTGACTTGATCTGTGGACCTGATTCTTACAGGTCTTTGCCAAGGCTACTGAGTTTAACCTCCCAGGGTCATTCGGCAGGTGAATTTTTAAGTTAAATTAATAATGTGATTATTTTCAGTAAATAATGATTAATTAATATTAATTTTATTAAAATCTTTCGACTTAGCCAACGTCCTGCTTTCATTGGACGAGACCTACGCAGACATCCAGCCAGTCAGAAGGGATCCTGGCTCGCCTTCTGCTTTCGTGTTAGTACTCGAAAAGCATCTGTTCCATTATTTTCGAAATTACTACCTGACCTACATTTAACGATTAAACAAACCAGGTCAATAATGAGGGGCTGCGATAACATGTGCACCTACTGTGTGGTACCCTTCACCAGAGGTAGGGAGAGAAGCCGTGCGATGGAGTCCATAGTGGATGAAGTCAGGAGGCTGATTGATCAGGTGAACTGCTAAACGAAGAAGTCCTTGATCGATAGATGTTTTTTTATTATTTATAGAATTATCGGTCGACGTGCAGCAGCATCTAAAGATTTTCTCACCAAAATTTATTTCAGGGAGTGAAAGATGTTACACTTTTGGGACAAAATGTGAACAGCTACAGAGATAACTCCGCCCCGACCACTTTCAATTCGCTGGCCTCCGATTACAGAGAGGGTTTTAAGACCGTCTATAGGAGGAAGGCCGTCCAATCGGGCTATTACAACTTCGTCGACCTTCTTGAGAGAGTCTCGTCGATCCAATCAGAATTGAGGATCCGATTCACTTCCCCTCATCCGAAAGACTTCCCGACAGAGGTCGTCCGATGCGATGATTACAATTCAAAGTACAACCCTCCTCTTGAGATTCATGAGGTATTTTTTTGAACGTTCCAGGTCCTTCAGCTAATCAGAGACAGGCCTAACATCTGCAAACATCTCCATGTTCCAGCTCAGAGCGGAAGCAACTCCATCTTGGAGGCCATGGGTCGTGGCTACACTGCAGAGACGTATCTCGACCTAATTCAAGAAATCAAGTCAATTCTTCCAGGTGAGTGCTTGAATAATTAGGATTAAAAGTTCATCTTAATCATAGCTTTTTGATTTTTGCTGGCAGGTGTCTCACTTTCTAGTGACTTTATTGCTGGATTTTGTGGTGAGACTGAGGAAGATCATCAGGCAACCTTGAATTTGATGGAGAAGGTCAAGTACAATGTAGCTTATTGCTTCCCGTACAGCATGAGAGAGGTTGATTATTATTTATGTTTATTGATTTCAATGTCAGTAATGATGTCGATTACGACGCAGAAAACACGAGCCCATCACAGGCTGGAGGACAACCTGCCTAAGGAGGTCAAGATGGAACGTGCCGACCAATTGGTCGAGGTGTTTAGAAAAAATGCCGACCTGATTAATAAGAGCCTCGTTGGCTCTCAACAGCTGGTCCTTGTTGAAGGGGTAAGCAAAAATTTTGAACATTTTAAGAATGAATTTCAACGATAAAAATGTTAATTGTTAAATGACTTGGATAATTTGTTTTGATCAACAAAATGTTTGGCATCAAGGCTTTTACTATCATTCTAAACAATCGACAAAGTTATTTTTGTAACGATGATATAATTGCTCGCAATTTTTGCTACAGACTTCAAAACGATCGCAAGACGATCTTTATGGCCGTGGTGAGGCCATCACTAAAGTCATCTTCCCAAATTCTCTGACCGAGGGGTCTGACGATCCAATCCGAGTCGGGGATTACGTTGTTGTCGAGGTTAGCTGATAATCAACTAATATCTACTGCTGATGTTGCAACATTGTTATAATGTCACTGTAATTAGATGGTTTAATAATATTAATTAGGTTGACTTTTAGTTCTTTTTATTGGCAGATTATTACATTGCCATTAAGTCTTTACTGTTGTCACTAGTTTTTTTGACAATTTTTGATTTAATGCGATTATTTTACCTTTCAGGTGACGACATCCTCATCCCAGGTATTAAAGGGGGTTGCAAAATACAAGACAACCCTCAAGGAGTTTCACGAACAAAGTTGATGGACGTGTGGGCAGATCTCAGCAATTAATGATGGCGTGCTTGTTGAACAGTGTTCATGCTTCGTACGGAAGATCATTACGACGATGGTGAAGATGTTGTGAAATCTTTTATTTAGTTAATTGCATAAAAAAGCCACTGCAAGGGCTTTGTTAATAATAAAATAGCGATTCTATGAATAACACGAAATGAGAGTCGACATGGTCTACAAAGATCTCTGCCAACAAAGATCTGTGTTGTGGTGAAAGTCAAAACATGTTTTTGGAAGTAATTGGTCGTCGATGTCAGCAGATGATGTTCGTGACACGAGTGAAATGGTTAAGGCTGCAAGATCGGCGACATTTATATTTGAGAGTATTTAACTTGAAATTAATTTAAATATAGGCTTAATATAAAGTTTCTAAAGTGACTAAGACCTTGACTACAGTTGAGTTTCCTCGGTCACATAAGTTCTATTTAAGTGTAGCCCAAATTAAAGGTACATTTCCAGAATTTAGAGATGCTTTGGAACAGATTGAAGCCGGAAAACCTTTTTTACTCAACTAAGTTTATTAACAGAAGGCAAACAATACAAGCAGCATGGATGAACTAAATCGATTATTTTATTATTGTTATCAACCTCCAGCATAGTTAATACATGATTTACTTAGTATAATCATACAGAATTGTTTATTTTCATGGACCATCGCCATTGATTATCAGTGAGTCTGGATAATACAGAAGACTTTTTCGATTGTAACTTGTGGAAACAAATTCAGGATGACTAGTTTTGTTTTACGGCAGAAATAATTGAAACCACAGAAGTTCGGTGATGGCGATAATGATGATATATAATGGTACTCGGCAAAAGTTATTAGCGGTGTGGTCCCCTCTTTGATACTTTTTCGAAACATCGATATATTGACAGAAGTTGCTACTGAGAGATGTGACGAGTGTACTCAAACTAGAAAGATAGCAAGCTTCATTGTGTCTATCGATAGCTTAAAGGTTGGTGTTGATGTCGATGGTTTCGGAAATGCACGTATCGGGAGTAATTTGATCATCAAATATAATTTTTAATTCGTAAGTATTTTTGCGATCCCCATTTTACCTAATAAAACCTAAAAGATGTATAGTTTGTATATTGCTTACCCATATCGACACTATCGATTGGACAAATGCAAACATCTTGTCGATCGAAGAAGTACCATCGAGATAACATCGATAAATCGATATGCATTTTCTTGATTATTTGTTCTTGGCATTTGTCCATCCAAGGCCGATGTAAATTGCTTGCGACCCAATTTATGAGGCCGGATGTGGGTCAGGATTGGATTAGATTTCTTGTTTGGATAGTTTGGTTCTTCCGGGCAATTTTTTGTTGTTAGAAAATGTAAAAACCAAACAATCTTCCTGGAATGGTGATCTCTGACGGGGTCGCATGATTGGACTGTTGTGCGGCAAGATAATGGCATTGATAGATTAACAAACTCCCGAAGGAAGAGGTTTTATGTTTCCATGGTAACTGCTGATGCTAACTCGTATCCGGATTATCTCGAATTTTTCATCTTTGTTTTCTTTCCCACTCATTTTCGCCCATTACGCTTGTCGATGTTTTCCTGGAAACTTCTGGAAATATTCGCCATCTTGTGATTAATTTCAGAGAGTTCTTGATTATTTGAGAGTGCTTTTCGATAGAACTGAAGTCTTGAATCTTGAAATTTTCAACAAAATATAATTCATTTTAAAATTCTACTTTCGATTTCTGTCCACCATTGCGACGTAATCTTCACCTTCAAAGGCTCCATCTTTCAGTCTAAAATCCCAACGAATCATTTTTGGAAACCTTTGAAGAATTTTCAACATTTTCAATCCGCTGCTTATCGACAGGGAAGTTTCAATCACTGAACTCTGTACGAAATCCAGACGCCAAACTCATCATCGGCGTCAGCTAAAACCCTTGTGGTCGAACTTTAACGGCAAATGAGTCTCGCTGGGCTATTTTAGAATGGGCGTGTAGTTTGAGTAAACACTTGCATAGATATTTTGTGCTTTTTAAATCATTCAAATTCTCCTCTTTTTTGCGGAAAATCCCGAGAATATTCTCAAAAAATGTTTCTTCTAACTTCAGGAGAGGTCGAGCTGGCTGCTTCCTCCCGTCAGAGACTTGTCAAACCATGACTTGCTTAATATTTAATCTTTGACTTATTTTTCTATGAAGATCCACTAAAGTCTGGTCGAGGAATTGACTAATTCTGCAAATCCATTCGACCGATTTCAAGTTCGTTTGGATCCGAGGAGATCCGAGAAGCATGGACAAATGTCAAACATTGATAAGCTACGACATCCGCAACCCTAACCCTAACCCTAGCTCCGGAAAGAACATCGTCAAGAAGTTCAGATGATCTGAGGAGCAGCCTGCTTCTGCTGGGGCGATGAACCGAATGACGTCGAAGATAATACTGGGAATCGAATCGGGCAAACCTTTTTTAAAAAGCTCCTAAATCTCCTTCCGAACGTGACGTAGATGAGAAAGTTGAGAGTCGACTTGAGGACCATGGTCAGTTCGCTTGCTAGGGTCAGGCCAGTTAGTCTCTCGCCAGTCAGCAGCCGAAAGCCGAAATTTCTCTGACTGAAAGTCATGAACCTTATGACCAACTCCAGCGACTCACAGGCGACAAACACGGCCACAACGGCGACGAGGACCACAGTGGCGTTAAATTCGCTGCCGCTGAGTCTTACGGCAGGTCTGACGGTCGAGACGGCTGGCTGCCGGCTGCCTCTGAAGGGAATCCACACGGTCACCGGTTGGCAAGCTTCGCAATTCTGGTGCTCTACCTCCTTCTTGACGTTGAAAGTCACCTGTCGCCGGGTGTCGCTGCGAACGCCGTCGACGCGCTCCGACCTCAAATTCCTAAGCGCTTCTTTGCGGCGCTTGCCATGGTCTCCGTGGTAACAGTGGCATTGCTGGTGGTGAAGATGGGGATTCTTCTGGTTCAGAGAGTGCTGCTGGAGCTGCTGGAGGTAGTTGTGGTTGTGGTTGTGGCTGTAGAGCAGCGAGCTGCAGCTGCAAGTAACTCGCTTTTCATTTCGTCTTTCCTCGGGGAGCTCCTGCCAAACTGAAAACCTACAATGGCGACCGTTCAAAGGACCGGCAGGGATGACGTCGCCGTCGGCCTGATCTTCGTTCTCGTCGTCTTCATTGGTTTTTTTGGCGTCGTCGACATGGCAACGGTCGCCATGGGAGCGACAATTTCCATCGGTTTTGTTGTTGGCGAACTTGAACGAGGCGTAGTAGCACTGGTGATAGCGCTGAATCCTGGATCTCCTAAGGGATTCGAAAGATGATGATGATGATGATGATCACAAAGATAATGATGATGATGATGACGATGATGCCGATGCTGCTGATGATGATGATGACGACGACGACGACGACGATGATGATGATGATGATGGTGGTGGTGGTGGTGATGATGATTACCAGATGGAAACGAGTCACCTTCGGAAATTATCGCCCAACCGAGCGTGATGCAAATCAGACCTCCTTCGAAGGTGACGACGTCAATGGCGATGATGATGATGATTATTGTTATTATTACCGCTATTATTATTATTATTATTATTATTATTATTATCATCATTATTATACTTATAATAATAATTATTATCATCGTCGTCGTCATCATTATAACTATTATTAATATTATCACCATTATTATTATTATTATCATCATCATCACAACGATGATAATGATCACGACGATGACGATGATGTTAATAACACGCATCGAAGTTACCGCTCTTCGTCTAATTCACGCTTCTTCTCACCTTATGGCATGGACCAGGTAGATATTAATACAGGTGATCGACAGGAGTGGAAGCACGTACAGAAAAACCAGGTACATGCCGTCCAGATAAACGTTATGATAAATAGGACCGCTGAAGGCCAGTCTGTAAGACATTATCGTTCTTCTCAGGCAGAGCATGGCCACCGGATTTCCCGACGTCGTTATTCTTTGACTTTCGCTTTCGATTCGATTTGACGTCCCCGAGATTCGCCGAACCGTGGCCTCCGTTGTCATGGCTACGATGACGTCACTGTCAGCATTTGTAATGCTGTCTTCGTAGTAATCTTTCTCTTGGAAGAATCGCAGATGGACGTTTGGTTCATCGTCTGTTTGCCTTCTGTCCTGCTGTGGTTGGTTGTGGTCACCGCTCCAATTGCTGTAGCCGCACTCGTCGGCGTTTTCCTCGACGATAGTGCTGAGATTGAGTTCGAAGTTTTTCAGATCCAGACAGGCACTGACCCAGTCTGTCTCCTGCACCTCCTTGCCCGACCCCTGGGCATCTTTGAAGCCCGTGGTATTTGTACCCGAGGGCAAAAGTCGAGTCGTTTGGACGTTGGCAAAGCAGGGCAGATTCAGCTGGAAGACCTTGCTGTCCAAGAACCGAGGACTGTTGTACAAAAGGGCGAGCAGACAGACCAGGAGGGCGTACCTCTTTCTGGTGACAGCGTTGAATCGCCTGAGAGCGCTCTGCGGGAATCGAACCCAGGCGAACCGATCGATGGCTACTAATACGGTCATCCATATTGTCACAGTCTGCGTTGTTTTCAAACAGGGGAAGATGATGGGCTGTCGATGAATGATGAATGAATGAACGAACGAATGAATAAAATTACTCTGTCTTGTTTATTTTTACTCCATGGCAACCAGTGCAATAAACAATCTGTTATTAAAAAAAAACAAATAATTAAATCTATTTAAGGCATCACGGACAGGAAATATAATTTTGAAAAATTCCTTCTGGGTTTTCTTTACAAAACGACAGATGTCGCTTTGAATATCCACAAAAAAAAACTATAAATACCTGGAATAATAAGATTATGTAGTCGTTAAGCATACGTATGCATTATTGAAGGCTTCTGAAGCCCACAGATGTCGTGTTCGAAACCAGCTTCAGCTCTCCTCGAACAGTTTTACACATCAGTGTAACATTTGTTGACCGCGATGCATTCCTGCTGCCGAATCTTTAAGCGCACAAGTTGAACTAAAATAACTTATAATTGCGATTTATTTCATTTCACGATCTTTCGTTCGTCGTCGTGTTTCCTTCTCGAATCAGAAGAAGTTAGTCTGAGAAGGTCGTAAAGATGAATCTTGATAAACAAGATGGATGGATGGACGGACGGACG
>MPNW01000031.1:305038-346894 GCA_011800805.1 Hirudo medicinalis
ACGAAGGTCACTGCACGCAGGTCCGATTGTCGTAGCATGGTTCGATAGTGAGGAGTCGATGATGATGATGATGATGATGATGATGATGATGCGATGAGATGACGATGAGATGATGATGACGATGACGATGACGATGACGATGATGATGATATTGGTGGCGATGAGGATGATGACGATGATGATGATCGTGATAGTGAACTTTTAGCAAATTACTGTATTACATAAATGCTGTATAAATGGTTGACAAGAAGCGCCGTGGTCGCTGTGCAAATGGCGCTATATAAATGAAACACACAATTATCACGTAATTGTTACTCTTGTTTCAGGCTTACTCCAATTCTTGACCTTCAGAGGCGCCAATCAGCAGCAGACGATTAATATCGTTAGTTTGCCATGGTCAAGACCAAGTTGATTGATTGTGAATTAATGAATGATTTTATTATTTGAGGAACCGATGTCTGTCGAGAACAATCGTGGTGATGATCATGTGACTGATTAAAAGTGAAATCATTTGTTGATGTGGTTCAATATTGTTCGTGCAAATACACGAATGTCGTTCAAACATCAATCTAAGGTTCGAACTGAGGAATGTTCCATGTGTTAGTGCCAATGTTTTCTTGGTAAGTGGAGCAAAGCAGAGGAAAAGTTCCTTTTTAAGACAGAAAAACGTGAATGAGGTTCGTAATGAGGCGGAACTTTCTTTCTGTAGAGGATGTTTATAAACAACTGGTTGTTAGGATGTTACATTTGTAAACAACTGGTTGTTAGGATGCTACGTTTGTAAACAACTGGCTGTTAGGATGTTATATTTGTAAACAACTTCAGAACAACTCCATTTGCCGAGTTTATTAAATTCGTGTAATTAATTTCATCCTTGATATCTGCTCACTTTTTTTTTAGAAACTAAACAGAAATGGCGAAAATAATTTAATTGCATGAAATAATATTTTATTTTTTCACATTTTCACAAGGAAATTTTACGTAAGGATGTTAAGCAAGGTGTTGTACTTCATTTGCACACAATATCACGGTTTTTGATAGGCTTCTCTCGCACATAAAGCAAAAGATTCTTATCTTTTCATTATTATTATTTTATTATTTTATTATTATTATTACCATTATTTTGTTTTATTTGATCTTAAAATAAATTTCAGAATTTAGGCTCGACGAAAATGCCGTAGTCGAGAGCGTCAATCAATATCTGCGTTCCCATGGCAACGCTGCCTGAGACGTGTTCGAAACAAGCGGATTAAATAAGTTGCGAAATATAAACAACGTTTTAATCATGCTGAAATTTATTTCTAAACAAAAAAAATAAAATAATAAAATCAATTTTCTCCTGGAAACGCAATCGTCCAAAAGTGGTCATCATCTCGCTTACTTGTGGACCGAAATCCTTTTGAAAGACCAGCAAGTTGTCTAAATACGAATTCATCAATCAAAGATAATGGACTGCTTGATTCCCAAAATAATTTGAAGTTTTTTTTTTAACTGCGGGAGAAAAGATTGACGTGAATTTTTTTTTTTTTTTTTTTTTTGGACAATTTGGGTAAATTAAATATTTATTATTAATTATTTGTTAAAAATATAGTTTTTTTCTTTGTTAACTAAAATTAGCAATTTTACATTTTCACTGATAAAACAGTTTGAATCATTTTTTAAAAACCTAAGATAAGAAAGCCTTGAAATAGTTTCAAGGTCATTTCTTGTCAGACCTTGACCTTAATTGTGAATCCTTTTTATAGCACATTTTTGGGGGATATTTTCCTATATGCCACATCACAACACTAAGCAAACAAATTATTACTTGATGAAGGTAAGCCATGATTTTCTCATCCAAGCCCGGATTTGAACCCGGCACTGTTCGGTCGGCTTCATGCAACTCATTTACCTTCTTATTAATTAATGGACAGAATTATTTGCCGTGGTCCTACAAAACGTTTGTCAAACAACACGAGGGTGATGGTGATGATGATGGTGATGATGAGACAAACAAACATTCATCCCGCTTTGAAAATGTGAGTCATTACAGAAGGATGGACGGCCTGACGAAAAAGATTCAAGAGGATTAACAGAGTATTTCTGGTGTCGCTCAGTACTCGCTATTTAATTACGATCAATTTGTTTGAGTTAGTTTTACTGTAGCTTTCAACATCATCATCATCGTCATCGTCATCATCATCATCATCATCATCATCACCATTGTTGCTATTATTGTTGTTGTCATTATTTTTATATTTTATTCGGAATAATCCGAAAACTTCGTCGGCATAGTGCAATACCGTACACAATGAAAGGAGAGAAAATTGTGATGAGGACGACGAGGATGGGATGCCTGTGATGATTGTGGTAGCATTTCTTTGATTTTTTTTAGTTTAACTACTCTAATTGTAATAATAACCGAATCAATAATCAAGTTAATAGAATTGGGTCACCAAGAATTACGAATGCTCCTAACCACCCACCCATTCGTTCGTTCGTTCGTCCATTCATTCGTTCGTTCGTTCGTTCGTTCGTTCGATCGTTCGATCGTTCGTTCGTTCGTTCGTTCGTTCGTTCGTTCATTCATTCATTCATTCATTCATTCTTTCGTCCGTCCGTCCGTCCATCCATCCATCCACTCGACCATTGTTTCACCGTCAAAATGTTCAGATTCGGCTTGGAAATGTCAACCAACTCTTCTTCTTTTCTAAAGAAAGCACAGCAAACATGCACGAAATGCCAACTAGGAATGGAGATAAGAAGTTGAAAGAAGTGAGAGTCACAGAAAGCCTGCTTAAGCCTCAACAGTTGCTGATGATGATTGTTCAGGTGAATGAGTGAATGAGGATAAGAAAATGAATGAAACTCATCTCCATCCCAAACTCAACATCCAAACCGAACATCCAAATATGGAAAGTTCTCGTGTTGGCCTTTTACGAATAAGTCTTAGCATGTTATAATCACTTCTTGTCTAATTTAACGTCTATTATTCTTCTTCTTCATATTATTGTTGTTGTTATTATTATTATTATTATTATCATCATCATCATCATCATCACCACCACCACCATCATCATCATTATTGTTATTATTATCTTTCTTTCTTTTTTCCGGATGGGTTGGTAATTTATCGAACTTCTACGGATATTTGTCGAACTGAGTTTCGAACTCAGCTCGCTAAATTTTGCCCTCCGATTGCAATGCGATGCATTGTTTGATGATTAGCGATCATNGATCCCACAAAAAACTTTTTTTTGGTCAATAATTCAGAATTTTCAAATTACTCATTCAAAGCATACGACATTGATGATGTCGTTGTTGTTGTTGTTGTTGTTGTTGTTGCTTGTTGTTGTTGATGTTGATAAACTAAACTTGATAGTGCAGTTGTCGAGATTAATTACCAGCTAATCAATATTCAAAATTACCTCGTTGTGAAATAATAAAGCTAACTACTAGTTTTAATGAGCAAAAGTTAATTAATTAAAATTCATTTTAAATTAATAGCTTTATAGAAATAACTTTAAATTAATTAACCTTGATTAATTAAATTTAATTAAATTCTTTAACTTTGATTAACTTAAATTAATTAGCTTTGCTTAATTTGAATTAGCTTTAATTAAGCACATAATTAAATTTATGTGACAAGAAAGTACCAATTTAATAAATTGCAAACATGTTACTTAATATTTTTTTGATTAATTTTTTTTTTAACTTACATTTTTATTTTTTTTCATTAAACTCAATTCTTTAATCGCGAAAAATACAACCACTTTTCCCGCGCAAATACCCCCTCGAGTCGATAGATCACCAACCTTCTTCCAAAGATCCTGATCAAACTTCTCGGCGCTGACACCGATTCCGCCCGATTTGGCAGAAAACCCGGAGGGAATCATCCTCTGGGTGACGGGGTGACCCGTCGTCTTCAGAATCAAAAACGGAGAATCTGCCATTAGATGCTCGAGGGTCTGTAGCTCCCCATGATCCCGGGGTCGGTCTTTGTGGGGGCCGTTGCAGTCTCTCGTAGACAAGCACTCGGCAGCCAAGGAGCCAGCGAAGTTGGCATGTCTGATCTCTTCGGGGTAGGGTTCCAAGAAGAAACCTGGCCAAGTCGTTACCATGGTCACGGGGTGGAAAAGCGAGGCAAAGTTACTCCTCGATTTGGATCTTCATGTCGATCGATAGGCGATCGTCCTCAAAGAGATTCAACTTTCAGATTCGACATATTCAACAGCCTTCCGTAGTCTCCAGTTTACTGTGTTGAGTTGAAAAATATTTATTTTGCCTGGAAGTCTTTTCCTTGCCAAAGTCATTGCTTTTGGAGAATTTAGCACGAAATAAACAACAACGTGAGTAGGATGGGTCTGCTAGATTAAATCCGCACTCGTTCAGATGATGAATCACTTTGAACCTCAACACTGACAAAGAAAGACCTAAATAACTAATTTTTTTTGTTCTTTTCTGTTCAAGAAAAATCTGTTCAAGAATTTTCGTTTTGGTTCATTTATGTTCAAATCGACAGAATGATGTCGGCGTAAAAACGTATATTTCTAGCGATCCCAAAATAAGATCTACCTTTTCACGAGAAACTCCGACTTGATTACTTGAATTAATTAAAATTAATTATGATTAGTAAGTCAATTAAATCCATGATAGATGTTCATACTATTTCAGCGGTCCTGAATAAATTTGATTGCATCACATTTATCCATCAAATCACGAAATTCATTCAACCGATCCTCAAAATTGCAGAAACGAATCGTGGAAAACTCACTTTAGCGGCGCATCGATACAATGCGAGGTGAGGCCGACGGGTTATATGGAGTTGTAATCCTCCGCGTCATTTCCGTTGTGCTCGGGCCGGATCTATATGACGTGCATCCAACTCATTCACAATACCTGAGAATAGGACTCTTTTCATCACGGGTTGTGAGACTGGTGATGTTGCTGGTGTTGTTTTGGATTATTGCTTTTCGAGTTTCCGTCCGATGAAGATTCAGAATGCCATCTTAACGAAAGCTGTCTTTGAGTCTTTCCTGTTCGACGTGGACGTAGCACGAATAGACGATTGATGTGTTTAATATCGCAAATCTTCACCAGCCTTAAGGCGTTTTCTATATTGTGAAATAATGTATTTGTCTTCATTTTAGAAACTATTACTTACATAATTATCATCGGACTGAGGCCGTCCAAAAGTTATGCATCAAATGCACGCCGAAATATTTATTCCTCTATTTTTTTTTCTAGATGCTTTCATTCATTCTCTTAATCGCTCGCGTCAAGAAATTTGCCCTTAAAATTTCTCAACCGAAAAAAGAAAAAAAGCTTTCCGCGCTCTGACGAGCCGAAAGCGTAAACAGCCAAGAAAGAAAAATGAAACTGAGTTTTCAGAGTCTATCGAGCGTCTATTTTACATCTGAAACAGCATGAAGAAGCAGAGGCGACACAAAAATATATTTCGATGCGGAAAATGACTAAACATCTGCTGGAAATTTCTACGTATCGATTCGTCATATTTTATCTATCCTCCCCCATTTTTTCGTCTCGTTTCGATCGATTTGAGACGCCTTTTAGAATTGCGTTTTCCCCTTGTTGCTGTTTTTAGCAGACAAACGCCTCACATTGTTTTGGGATGAACGAGTTTAAAGACGAATAAAACATTTAGCAATAAGGTTGTGTTTTGGAGTGGTTTATCACACAGACATTAGTCTAAATTAATGTTATGTTTACCAAAAATCAAAAATAATAACGTCTATGAGAACTGGATTGATTGACAACAGTGCAATTCCCCCTGTGACACTAACCGTTTATATTTAATAACATAGATAGCAAAACCCATAGAAATTCAAACTAGGATTTAATTGAAAATTCCAGTGATTTCGAGGGAAGATTTAAGATCAATCATATTATGATCCTTCATATAATTTATATAATTTATATGTCCTTCATATAATTTACAATTGATATGTACATTCCAAAATAGTCATTCATACATCTTCAGGATAAAGGATTACTAAGTCTTGATAATCGTACATCTTCAGGGTAAAGAACAATTAAGTCTCGATAATCCCGACAACATCGACGTACTGCAGGTTCGAATGCTTTCAGACAGGAGAGAGCATCATTATCACTGACATAAGACCAATGCCAGCTGTAAGGCTGAGGACCTTAAAGAGAGGGTTTGGTCTCCTCTTGCGAGTAAAGAACTCGTGGGGGAGAAGTTCAAAAAAGACAATGTAGAGAAATGAGCCGCAGGCCAAGCCCTGCAAGGAGCCGATAACGGCACCGGCAATTCCTTCGTTGAAATGGACCATTTCGATGCCGAGTCTGAAATTTGGAAATTGTCGTTTGAGCAGCGACTAAATTTCTGGAAATTTCATTAATCGATTTAACGTTTTTAGCCAAAATATATAATATTTTTAATTTTAGTGTAAAAACGGAAACGTCTGCCAGCCATCGGCAATAAAGTCAAGACACTCACCCTGTTGAGGTTCCTACTGGCGATGCAAGGCAAAAGATCAACATGGACACCAACTGAGTACTTTTGCTGAGGTCGCTCTGAGCCATGTTGACGCCAAAACTGAAAGCCACTATGCACTTGTGGATGGCAATGGCCGTGAACAGCTGCACCACGGAAGACAGCTTTTCCATGAGACCAAGGGCGAGCCCCTCAAATATGGAATGAATGGAGAGAGCCACTGCCAGCGTGATGTACCTCATCTGAGAGTGGGCTGCCGGGTCGTTCTGCACCTCTCTCCTCTCTATCTCCTCCTCGCAAAGATCCTCTGCAATGTTTTGGGCCTCTGCTATTTCCTGTTCCAAGTTGTTGTCGAACGCCTCGGAAGACTGGTCTTGGATGGCCACGTCTTCTATGGCACCGTAGGCCTCATGGTTGTGAGAACCAGTGAGACCCTTATTTTCTGCTTCCTCATTGGGCATAGAGACTGATTCGTGGGGGAGTTGGTGATTATGGTGAGTTTGATGGTTGATGATGGCTTCATAGTCCAATCTGTTAGGGGGAATGGTGGAAGCCGTCGAGGAAAACAGGGACTCTCCACCACCTGGGTGATGATGTCCATGGAACAAGTCGCCTCCGCTTTTACATAGATTTGCCAACTGCAAAAAGAAGTTAAATTTAGTCCATATTTAATACCTAGGTCATATAAAAACTTATGAATTCTAATGGGTACTTCTAAAAGACATATACTGACTTTCAAAATCATGCATATAACCAAAAATATACCTGCTCAATTGTAATGAGAATGAGGAAACCCAGAACGACGCAGAATTGAGGGGTTGGGAATGTACGGCTCAATCCTGGGAAAGCGTCAAAAAAATTATCAAAGTTTTCTTCCACTTCTGGAAGGACGTCTAGCAGACAGACGCCAAGGAAGACTCCAGAGGCAAAGCAATTGGTCAGGCTGATTAGGACTTTGTGCAAGCGTCTGCGACGCCTCAGCTTTCTGAATTGATGCCTAGAATAACAAAGGAACAATGTAAATTTTAACTTCCAATGTTTTGATGCCATCAGATTCTAAGTAAATAAAAAGTAAACATGGAAGAAATGGAAGCATGCATAAAACTGGCAGAAAAAAAAATCAATTGTTGCTTCTGACCTATCCATCTCTGTGGCTTCTTTCTTGGAGGCATAGTACAGAAGGATTTTGGGCAGGAAGCAAAAAAACGTTGTGACAATGAACATTGACACGATCAAGATGATCTTCAAATTCCGCCCCATGGTTTCCTCTACAGACTCTTGAAGGTCGGTCATTTCTTTTTCGTGTAACAAAAGTCAAGCATCAAAACTATTCACATAATTCACTTAGTTACGGTTGAAAGTAGTAGGCAATCTACTCAGAAAAGCCCCAATACTACAATTAAAAGCATATAAGAAATTATCTCAAAAATAAATTGATCTTCAACTAGAATGTAAAATAAAAATTCTAAAGCAAGTATAATTGCAACTCATAATTCTATCGTAAACCATTTATTGAAAAGCAACCTTATCCGAGTTTTGTAATATGTAATTTTCCTAAGATGTAGCAAATGCGATCTACCTTATAACGTGATTAGATTTAATCCTTCAATAACGTAATCAATAAAGGGCATAAATCGTTTCCAAAGCTTACTTGCTCAATTCTTCTATGAATAACTTCTACGACTCCTAATAGTTCGCTTATAAACTTCAGGTAAGGCAATTAGAATCATAAGAAAATGTTATCAATCAACAAATGCACTACGTTTGCATAAAACCGGCATATGATAAAGGCAATCATGTGATCGTATTCAAGATGTTTACATTTTGTGAGATTAAAAGTAAATGAATTTTAATGAAGTCAACTTAATGAGCGATATTTCTCGGTTTTTTAACACAATTTTATATATGATTACTGGAAGTCACCAGAGCTTATTTATCCAATCAGATAATTCATTATTAGATTAGATTATTAGACAAAACACTGGACAACTTCGATAGACTCAACAAAACCCCGGGTCATTTAAAGTCTTTATTCACGAAATCAAAAATGATTTTCTTCTCAGAAAAATACGATTGAAGCAATACTGTTGGTATTTCAGGTCAACAAAGCTAAATAATGGATCGACTAAATGATCTAATATACTATGTGGATATCTTTTCATATGATTCGATGGACGACTTCGCCGCAAGTTTGACTTCTGCATAGCATTTGATGGAGTCTTTCCTCATGGCATCTCTGTATTTTTTGTCCATATCTTCCAAAATATCTCGCCTCAGTCTGTAACCGTTCTTGAGTAAATCCGTTTCTTTTCTCAGAGCTTTTATTTTACTCTCCACTTCCACACTGCTGAGGCCTGTTGTGAAATAATAAACTCGGATCTAGTGATATGAATCAAAGCTAAAATCAAAAATCAAAATGTTCCTTACATTCGTCTATAGAAGTTGTTCCGTCGACAAAAGGACTGCTGGTAGCAAATTCCTTGGCCGACATCAGAAGGCTACTAATTTTGCCATGGACGATGTCTCGAGCCTGAACTGTCTCTGATTTCCTTAGGTGCTCTAGGGCCTCCTCTATCATTTCTTTGAGAGCTTTGTAACGTAAAAGAGCAGGATCATATTTATGTTTTGCGTAAGAGCTCTTCAATTCATTCAGAATCGCGTCCGTCTTGTTGAATTCACGAAGTCTTTTCTCCTTTTCTTGCGATTCTCTCTTATATTCTGTTATCTGATCTTGGGAAGCCGGAATGGCTTTTGACTTCGTTAATTTGCCTATCGTTACAAGATATTTGTCCTGTTTAAACTTATTGGTTAAATGAAGTTTCCCAGAGCTAAAGCAATATTTAATTAAAATGTGTATTAATGTGATTTTTCAAAATGACAAGACCAATTAATTACACCAAGCCCTTAGTCATCATTTTTGGTAACACTCACCCAGCGCTTTCAACATGTCCATGTCCAAAAAAAAATTCTCAGAACGATCAACTTTTTAAATATCGCCAAAAATATGATCAATTGACGTAGCAACTCCGAAGCATATTAAAGCCTATTTTGAAAAGATTTTAAGAATGTGAACTTTGGCAAGATCAAAATTTATTTGAAATGGTTCAAGTAAATTCCTTAATTGGACGAATTTCTAGTCAAGTAAGTAATGTATAAGCCTAAATGATGCTGCTCATCGGCTTATTCAAATAATGGGCCTAACGATCCTAGCCACAACGTTCGATATTTCACATAGACATAGAATTCTCGAGCTAATTATTATTCATGCACAGGTGAAAGTTCCGAATGAAAACCTAGACATTGAATTTCTACTTTTGATTTTTTTTCTTAAATAGTTTAAAATAATTTATTTAAAATAAAACTGCTTGTAACTATTGGTGCAGAATGTAAAAAAACCTTTTATTAAAATGTCTAATGTAATCGACAACTCAGAAAACAATCGCGAAATTGAATTAAATTTTATTCGCCAGATTACTAAAAACCAGCATCTTCCAAATTTACAAAAGTGTGTTTGACGCTCCACTTGTCGTCTGCGAGAAATGGGTCGCCTATGGTAACATTGACCGCTCTAGGTACGTGCAATTTCGAAGCGTGCAGCATCATTCTGTGAGGATCTGTATCAAGACCATTAGAATATGTGAAATCGCCTATAATGGGGTGCCCTATGTGGCACATGTGAACCCTGAGTTGGTGTCTTCGACCTGCAATCACAAATGTATGTGTTACAATTTTGGAATGCTAAAATGTTAAAAATGTAGAATATCCTATGATCTGGATTAATAGAAATTGAGTTGATAGTGATTTATTTTATTTTGCCTCTTGTAGGCATTGCCATGGCATCATCTCTTTTTCTCAAACAAAGTACATACCAGTCTTAGGTATTAATAGCACTTTAGAGGCAGGTCTACCATCATAGAGACCAGTCTCAAGCAGGGTCAGAAAGGTTGTAGCCTCCCTAGGTTTGAGACAATTTGGGGAGAGATCAGTACACATTTTGTGGGCACCTTCACTGGAGTAATCCTCTCCTATTACAGCTTCAATGACCATCTTTGCATCCTTCACATGGTCTCTGACCTTTGAAATAAAGGTGGAAATTCAGAAATAAAGAAAATGTTACCATCCCAACTGTGCATTGTATTAATTGGGGATGATCCATGGATATATGCCACCTACAAGGGCAATGTAATGCTTCTGAACTAAATGATTTCTGAAAGCTTTTGATGCCACTTCCGCTGCAGATTTAGTCAAGGCCACACACAGACAACCACTTGTAGAATAGTCAAGTCGATGGACAAAACTGTTGACGATAAAAATTTGGACTGAAATTATGCCACAAAATTGTATGTTACTGGTAAATACTTGTAGTTGTCAAAATATTTGTTAGGTGATGCTCCCACGCTTGTGATCAGCCATTATGAGCAAATTTAAGCGTAAACCATGTGTGCTTGGGGCTCCGTGTAGATACCTACCACACCATTAGCAGTTACTTGACCAAGCGTGCTGAGCACTAGATTCTTGAATTGAAGCAATCATGACTTCATTGCACTCAAGAAACCGAATACATGCTCTTAGAGCTGTGAAGGTGCTTAAGACTTAAGAATTTCAAAAAGTTGTAATCACCGGAACGAATGTTTCACGTTGGGGTCAACGAGCACCGGAAACATGGCAGCCAGTTTGGTGGCCACAGTCTCGTCACTTGAATCATCACTATTTATTTTTATATCTGGTGGCTTGTTGACGACGATAAAGTGCTCGTCTAGATAAGCAACTTCCAATGGTGTCAACATTCCCATCTGCAGTCGACAATTGGTGAATATAAACATCACAGATCGTTTATTAGACATTTTTGCGGGCAAATTTAGAATATGGATAAATTATTAACTTTTGAAAATATCTGAAAATTGATAATAAAATTGAAAGATATAAAATTTCTGCTTTTCGATGACAATATAAAATTAGTCACCTCGGGGGTCAAAGGATGAATCTGCTTACTTTAGCTACCGATATCTGGCTGCAGCCTTTGAAGTGGTTATATTTAGACATTGGTGTTTTCCCCAGCCTGCTTCGCTTTTTTAGGAAATGGATCCTTGGTTTAAAGTCGTGCAAGATTAGAGTTTTTGCACGAAGAAATGCACTCATCGTTATTCACTCCAAGACCAGCAATCTGATCGTTTTGTAAATTCTGACTATTTTAATTAATTATTTGATATTCAGAGAGAGCTCTAGATCGTTTTCAATTGTTCGCTCTTACGCTAATTGCTTCCTGGGACTCTATACTTACAGGTTACTTTTACTATGCTTACAAAGCTTTTGAAGTGTTTGATCGTTACAATGTAATCAGGTTAGATCCTCGTCAGTTTTTCGATGCCTTAGATTCAAGTTTGTTTCACGAGGTAGTATTTATTTTGTTGTGTCTTATTTGAGGCTGCACAAGGTTACTATTTTATTAGAATTATTTGCGTGTCATTTTGTCAAGAGGTCATTAGCAAAGGAAGCTGGCTGAATAATTCAAATGTTAGTCTGAACTTGTTTGCTTAATTTCCTGACCTCAGAACCAAAAAACTTTTACTTTGAGGAAATTTGTAAGATTTGTAAGACTTCTCCTCATGAATGTTGTTCTTTTCAATCTATTATTTGGAAATGCATAACTTCTCATTGGAGACAAATGTTTGTGACGTTGCTGTTCTTGCAATTTCAACTTCCAGTAATGTTAAAATTGTGAAGAATACATGAAAACCACTGAAAGTCATTAACCTAGATTTTCTAAGTGCCATTCAACGCTAAAATTGAAATCCAGAAATTTTGTCAGGTCACGCGAGAGGATCGAGATAAATATCTGTTTCTAAGTTTCGAACTCGACGTTTACGCCCTCACTAGTGTGCGATCCCTCGATCGATTACTAATGAGGATGATCTCTCCTCAGTGAACTTGGGATCATTTGACATCATTTGTTAATCAGACCTCAAATTTAAAATTTTAAATTTTATACTTGATATAAGTGGGCTTGATACGGCCACTCTTGATTTGTTCGTAACAAGCACTACATAATTACTCTCATTGTGCGAATATTGAAACAAGCAAAATAACTACAGATAATCGTCGCCTATTAATCCCAAAACTGTTCGTCGGCCACGTTAATTGATAACTTATCGACTACAAAAGGCCTTTAAGTTCAAAGAACAAAAATATTTCCTTTAAAAAGTGACATGTCCCTGATATGCGACTTGTCGTCAATTCATTCGCACGTTCAGGCTTTTCATCCTTTCTCTACGCCTTGTTTTGGGGTAAGAAAGTTGAATGTAACAAAATACTGATTAACTCATCGTCCTCGTCGTGTAAGTCGGATTGTCTGCGGGAACTTATACAGTGAAATTAACTAATGAAACAGAAACACATTCATCTTTACACGTGGGTCTTAATAATTGGGGTACAAGTTAGCTCGTTCACTCTCAAACATTTGCGAGAGAAGTTGAATACTCGACTTTAGATTTTTTTTTTTTTTTTATTGTGATGATAGGAGATGAATGTGTGTGCTATCCCTCGATGTGATGCTGATCTTACTTTGAACCTGGGACACATGTTCATCTCTGAATCTGGCAATCTAGAACTTCAATGGAAGGAGATGATGGTTAATTTTTATGGACAATTTTGAGGACATCCGTGAATAGCTCTATTTTTCTTTTGTGCTCGCCAAGTGTCTAACGCCCAGACATTTGCCGTTACTAGCGGTCACTATTGTTATCATTAGCGTTACTATAATTAGTTTGACGATGATTATCATTTTAATGTTTTATTTATTTTACTAGCGTCGTCGTCGTCGTCATCGTGTGATTTAGTTTGTGCAATCGTTCGTCCTTCAAGCCTGCTCATGACAGTGCAAAATTCTTCTTCAGACGCACAAAAAAAATGTCAGAAAAAAGATAATTATGACTGAATGTTAATGCTTCTTAGAAACACTTTCAATACGAGAGGATAAGGATGGCAGGACGCCAGGTCGGATGGGGAAGCAATTGACAATTGGAAGATTTGCCTAACGATGGATTTAATAATAATAATGATAATGATGATAATGATGATGATGATGATGGTGATGGTGATGGTGATGGTGATGGTGATAGTGATGATGATGATGATGATGATGATGGTGATGGTGATAGTGATGATGATGATGACGACGACGGTAATAATAATAATAATAATAATAATAATAATAATAATAATAATAATAATAATAATGATAATTGCAATGGTAATGATAACGATAACGATAGCGGTAATGGTAATGATAATGATAGCGACAACGATAACAAGAACAATAATAATAAATAATAATAATAAAAGTAATAATAACAATAACAATAATATTAATAGTTCATTTATAAGATGCCTTGGAGTTTGATTCATCAGATTTGGGCCATTCATCGATCCATCTATCCATCATATAGTCAGTCCGTCCGTCCGTCCGTCCGTTCGTCTGTTCGTTCGTCTGTTCGTCTGTTAATGCATTCATTCATTCATTCACGTACCTAACCATCAATTCATTAATTCGTTATTTCAGTCACAGTCCAATGCTTCTTTTGCTAGGGAGGCTACTAAACTCAATTCCCAAAATTTTGTTTTGTTTGGCAAATAGTTCAAGTTCTACAACAAAGTACTGGGAGATGATAGGACCTTCAGAGGGAAGAGTTTATAAGGGAGGTTCACAGACTGTAAGAACATGGAGCTTATTCGATTTTCTGATTTCTCGATCCAGTGTTGCACGGGGTTGAACTCCAGGAGATTCAGCTGAAGTTAGTTGACTTGCAAGCAGAGATTTTTAAATCAGTTTCACCCATTCATAACTTCATGCGGGGGTCGGTTACAAAAAACTAAAATGCGCCAAAAAATTTAGAAATTTTCGAAATGTTGGTGTTAAGTTTTCCCGGCTGACAAGTTGTCAAGGGGAGGTGGGCATCAGATTGACCCAGGCCAAATAGCATTTGCTTGTCCTACATTAGGAACATTAAGACATACCTGACGAATTATAGAAAATAATCTCAGCTAATGTCCTTTTTTAAAGCAGCCATTGAGAAAAGTAATATATTAATACGTATTCTTGCATCGGGCATCTTGTCATCGAGCAACACCTTTCAAAGAAAATAACATGACAAGTCACGACTGTTCTCGTTTCTGTTTGTACCAGCACCTCACCTACCACCCATCAAGCCATCGTTAAAGGCCAAAGTTTGTTATTAATGCTCATACAAAAATAACATCAACGAAAACCCATGTTGTTATTTTCTTTTGAAGCTGTATCGAACATCTAAGGCAGTCGTGACTCGGGAGTTATAATAGTCAGCAATATTATTATTTCATTATTAAGTTATTGTTATTATTATTATTGTTATTATTGTTATTATTAATTTTTATTATTCAAAACTAAAATAAATTAAGATCGCTCTTCGAAGATCGAAAGCCAAACGAAACGAAAAATCACAATGAGGCTCGATTCTCTAAGCTATCAGCTGGCAGAGAGAGGCATTGGAAATCTCCTCGTCTGTCCCCAGCTAAGCATCCAGCCGACCACCACCCACTTGATCCTCGCCTCGATCGGCAACGGCGCATCCACGGCCCCCTCTTTCAAACCGAACTTCCCTGTCTCTACGAACGGTTCGTCGAATGCAAGAATGTCCCTCAAGGAGTTCTTGAGGAGCATGGCTTCGAGGGGGGAGGGCGTGGAGTTCCACGAGGACGACCCGAACCTCATAAGAATACCCTGGATTCACGCTTCCAAGAAGAACTGGAAAGGGCCGCAGCATTGCAAGATCTTCATTGAATGGGCCAAAAATACAGGTAGGATTATTCGTCAAAACAATGGTTATTCTTAGCCAAGGTCTGTCGGTGCTGCTGGTTGACAAAAGCTCGTTTTGGAGGCCAAATGTGTGGCTTGTATGTGGGATGTTATTATCGCACACGTTAGCTTCAGTATTTTTCAATTGTCCCGGTAAAACGAGCAAAGAATGAACTTTGAAAGCAATCCGTCCGGATCCTCAACGTGAATAAAATAAGTTTATTAAATAAATAAAATAATGTTATTACTAAATAAATAAAACAAGATTATTACTCTAACAACGTCAGCAAGGTATTCTCCTCAGCTCTGCTTCATGCTGCTGGTTCATCCGAGCAATTGTACAGTAGTTGTCTTTGTTATTAAGCTGACAATGGTTACGATGATGATGATAATGATGATGATGATGATGATGGTTACGACGACGACGAAGATGATGATGATGATGATGATGATGATGGTGATGATGATGATGATGGTGATGATGATGGTGGTGGTGATGATGATGATGATGATGATGATGATGATGATGATGATGATCGTGACAATGGTGGGAACTAAAATGTTGATGATGAGGGAAATCGAAAGTTATTTGCAGGGCAGGACTGAGGGGTGGAGTGCGTGCACTGTGATATCATATATTTGTTTACTTCACGGTACTACGTATTGAACGGCATTTACGGAACTGGGATTTTATAAATTAAGAACACTCTTTAGATGTTTTAGAAAAATTGAATTTTATTTTGACGACATTTTAAAGCTTTACGGTGAACGAGTGCTATGATATTCGCCAATATTTAGCAGTTCAGCAGCATCTCAGCCAGCCGAGATGGTCTTTAAGAGATTAGTTAACCGCATCTTACATGGTTGTACTTTCCTGTGAAATTAAGGTAATTTTTGTTGTTGTTGTTGTTGAAAGGCAAACCGACCACAGATGTCAAGAAGTGCAAGGCCAACTTCCGCTGTGCTCTCAACAGCCTTAGGGACGTTCAAGAAGTCCCCGAACTCTCCAAGAAGAACGGGAACGATGGATACAGGGTCTTCAGAATTTTGACAGAGAGACCCAAATCATCCAGACACATGAGAGGTAAAGTGACTCTGGTTGGTTCTAAATGCGTTCGACCTGTAGGTTGGGCTAGAATCAATCATACATTTGAAACATTGGGGTGTCAAAGCCTTGAGATAATGAAACTAGGGAATAGTGTTGATAATTCCCCGTGCTTTGAGTCTGCCACTGTATAGATGTAGAACTCTAGGAAAGAACAGGCCTTGTGGTTGTTTACAGGTTTTACAAGCACTACATCATTACTCATCGCTGAGCGTGGTTAAAAGTAGACCTTAATCATGCAAAAATAACCTTAAAGAAGATTCATAGAGAGAGACTTAGGATCGAGTCATTATGATTGATAGAGGTAACTAATTTATAAAGCAAAAAATGCCAACCAGTCCTGGATTTGTGGTGAACGAAGAGTAAGTAAGTTTATTTATATAGCGCCATAAGCGTGAGCGTCAGGGGCGCTTAGACCATTTATATAGCGCCGGCTCCCAGGGGCGCTTCGTGGTGGTGCAAGCTGGGTTTCGAACACGACACGTAACGACTGTTGCTTTTACCGTCGTTCGCAGGAACGCTACCCTCTGAGCTAACTTGCACCCCAAGAAAATACAGACTGCAGAAAGTTGTTGAGTCACTTGCTCTTGAATATTAATTAATTCATGCTCAAAATACTCCAATCAATTAAGTGAACACGTTGATCTGTCGTTGATCAAATCTAATGACTGAGCGCCTGCGTCACACTCGAAGCCGGCGGATGAATTTGCATTCATGAATATTAATGAGCCGGCTGCTAGTCGAAACGAGACCCTCGGAAATCCCAACACTTTCGAAGGAGTTCGAGCTGCGCAGTAAGAGAGAGGGATTATGCTTCTATTTTAAGAACACAGAATCGTTTGTATAACCGGTGTCGTGGTTGTAATTAGCACAAACTGTTCTAAATAATTACTTACAATTACAATCGGGCTGATTACGTGGTTAATTGTCGTGCATCCATTCATGGTGCACCCATTCATGTAATCTCTAACGTGTTACACCTCTCGAAGGCTCAAAGGCGAGGAAAGCTGCATTTCAAAGTTCTCCAAAGACAAATACATCTGTCTTCGAATCTCCTCCTGTCTCTCCAGACGAGAGTAACAGCGATTGTTTGGGTGGGTGTTTCTCGTTCAACGCGTTTCACTAATAATAATAACTATTACAAAATTTATTATTGCGATTAAGAAGTCGATTTAATGATCTGTACGACATCGTTTCCAGATTATTCAGAAGCACTGCCAGATTTCAACCTCTTTCCATCTGATTATGGCATCGATTATGACCTCATGGAGTTTGCAAACACCGAAGAGGTGGAGAATGGCGATCCTTCCAAAATACCGCTTCCGGTCGTCAACATGGAGGTGGATGACGACGACGTCGATCACAAGCAAAAGAAATCCAAATCTCGCAGCAGGAGAAATTGAAATCAAGACAGCACGTTGTAGCAGTGTGCTCGATGCATCCCTTTTTCCTCATTTACTTTGGTGAAAGCATTGGTTGGAGGACTGTCGTCATTTTACAGTTAGAAGCGAAGGTGACGATGCTAGTCTCCTCCAAATGGATTTGTGCTCTTCGGGAAGCTGAAAGTTAATTGCATATCCTTTGCCAGTGTTGGAATGCTCTGTGTGTTTTGGGTATTGAAGTTTTTGCATTACTTAACGTTTAGGTGAAGTGAAAACTGGTTACAAAGCTTAGAAATCTTCCATGACCCTAATTTCTAGGTTTTGCATCCTGAAAAATAACATCTCTTCGTTTTTATTTTTGACTTAATTCAAGTTATTGACAATATAACATCTTTGGTTGATGGATTCCTGTACACTGTGCTACATGCTACTTTAGATATTGTTTCAGGCAGATATGAGATTGTAATACTGTGGTGTTACATTTTTGACTTGACTGTAGCTGTGAGGTTAACATGAGCTTACTAAGCAATTTGATTTGATATCGTTACTATTCCTGGTTTTTATTTTAATTATTGTGTTAGGCCAGCTTCGTGAAGAATGAATTTTAGTGAGCAGAATTGATGTGGCCGTGAACAGTTCGATCTCTCGGAAAGGATTTACACTTTTTTTTAGCTAAAAACTGAACAGTGGGGGCTTTGCGTTATTTGTACACATTGTTGCATTTAAAACTCTGAGAACTGTTAATTACATATTTTTCGTTTTCTCGCTTTGTATTTGATAGTTAATATTTCGTTATCAGTGACTAACCTTGTTTTTTGCACTTTCCATCTCTAGAACCAAACATAGTTCTGCGTGGATTACTAAATTGATTTGGGTCATCACTTTCTGCAAGTCATTTTTAAGATATTGCTTTGTTAATTAGGCTTATTATCAACAGTCATCATGCAATGTGTTCTCCAATATGTTGATATAAGTCTGAAATGAGTGTTGATAGTGTCGAGATAATCATTTGGATTTGATATTTAGCTACATGGCTAAGGATCTCTAGCTCTTGTGGCTACAAGTTACCTACTCTACAAGTTAGGCTACCCTCATACTATTTTATAAGAATGCTTTCTAGAGTTTGATAACAGATTTAAGTTATTCTTTTCGAGAGTTAGTATTTCAAAGTGGTTTAGCTTCGAAGTTACATGAGTTCATAAACCAAGATTCTTCGTTATATTTGTCGAAACCTCTTCATCTGCGTCAGGGGCATCATTTCAGCTTTGTCAAAGGGACAAACCTTCGCTTAACCTGACGAAATGAACTTTTTTGTTTCTTACCAAAAGTCTGGGGCAACAGCTACTTGGAGGGGCTGCAAAAGTCAGGGAGGCGTTTCCTTGATCTTTGTGATTTGTTCGATAACATATTGGTTTAGTATATATAGAATATAGTTTAGCGTAATAATATAGCGAATATAATATATTATTGAATAACTAATAATTTATAAAAATGCAAAATTTTGTTTGTACAATTTTTCAAAAAAGAAAAATGTAAATAAATAAGGTGTACTTTGATTGTCATGGAAACGTTTTCCAGAGAAAGTCTACAAATGTCATTTTTGTCACGGATGAATTTATTTTAGACTAGTTGCTGGTAAGATATATAGAAATGCCAATATTAGTAAAAGATTTTACCTGGGATCAAAACGACGAAACCATTATTATCATGGTTCCCTTAAAATGTGTCAATCACAAAAACGTGTCCATATTTACGACAGATTCCTACTTGAAGGTTAGCATTTAAATTTCTGATAACATGTTTCGACTTTATATATTTCTGATTATTGGCAACATAACTATTTAGTTGCTTGATGTTCTAGCACTACTTAATAGATACTTAGTTACTTAACTTGCATAAATTTTACAATGAAAAATTGATACAAAATGTCGTTCTTATCTCAGATTAGCTTTCCACCATTCTTTTATGAATGTTTTCTAAAAGCTCCAACTATAAATGAAGAGAGTTCTGTACAGATAGGCAATGGTCAGGTTGTTTTTAAACTCAAAAAGAGTACACCAAGTCTTTGGGAGAAGTTGGAAAGTGATGCATCAGGTAGAATCAAATATAATTGTTATTGCTACTTTAGTTGTTGCATGATTAGACATTATGACAGCACCATCACTATTTAGATACAGAACGGGAGAGACAGGTACTGAGAGAATTAGCAATCGAGGAGCACAGAAAGTTAGAAGAAGAAAAAAAGATGAAAGCAGATGAACTCAAGCTTGAACTCAAGAGATTTGGTGTCAAAGAACAGATCAAGGTCAACTATTGTATTATTACTGACACCAATATTAATTTAAATATGATGTAACAAATTATTAATTGCAATTTATGTATATGATGGCTACTCTGTAATTAATATTGATATCATGTACAACTATGTGAATATACTAATATACTATTAAAATCCCAGCTTGAGCAAGATCACAGAAAATGGATTGAAGATGAGAAGAAAAAAGAAAGAGACAAAGCCGAACAGGAGCTAGAAACATGGAAAGAACAGAACAAAGATAAGAAAGATGTCAAGAATATTAGCGAGGTACTAGTGATTGTCCAAAGCAAATCATATTTTGCATCCTAGCGAATGTTTCCGATGTCTGCAGGATTTCGATTCCACCGGCCTGGAAACACAGCAGACGGCAAGACAACACTTGCCGATTTCAAGGCCTCGATGCTGTTAGAAAGCCACCTTTCGATGTCCATTCAGAGCGTTCATCATCATCATCATCACCACCATCATCACCACCACCATCATCATCATCATTACCACCATCATATCATCATCATCATCATCATCACCATCATCGTCATAACAAATTCATACAAATTTAATAGCATCTTCACCATCACGACTTTAAACAACTTCAAAATTGAAACATGACTTCCATTGCGTGCAGCCGAAGCAAGTCCACCCAAGAAAACCAGTGGAACCATATTCGAGGAGTCGGCAGCGGTCAGATGCCAGGCTAAATTGAGCGTCAACTTCACTCCACGGGTTTTCCCCACGCCATCGCGAGAATCCATGGCAGACGAGGAGAACGAGGTGACGATTATCGAATTGCCAATCCTTCCTTATCGCTCGACCTGGTTACATAATCAATGATAACAATAATAATAATCTTGCATGAATAATGAAGTGGCTGAGCAAGCAGGCAGAGGCTCGGAAGATAATGGAGCTGGAAGATATGAACCTATCGGAGGAGGAGAAGAATCCAGTATGGCTGAGAGACAAGGGAAAGTGGGTCTAATATATTATGGCGATCGTCACGGGAACGAACTCGTAATTGCCTCTCAGCTGTGTTATTAATTATTATTAATATTTAAATTTAGGATGTTAATGATTTAATCCCATTATTTAACCCTGCAGTAGGTCGACATTTTACTTAAATTAATCCACTTAATTCAATCAGCCGGTTCTTCGAGGAGGGCAATTACGAGTCGGCCATTAATGCCTACACCCACGCCATCAGGATGAGCAGCAAGATGGCCTCGTATCTTTTGTGTATTTAGGAGGAACAATTACCGTTGTAAGCTCATAATCACAGCCAGACCAAATGAAGTTAATAACCAGGACCAATCACAATTAGGTCCCGAAAAGTGAACTCTCGGCTTTCGGTCGAATGCACCCATTACACGCGGCCTTCAAAGTGCATCGCCCAAAATCTCCCTTGGTTTGTTCGCCTTGACCTTTTGAATATCAGTCTCTACTCGAACAGGGCAGCCTGCCACCTCAAGATGGGTAACTGTTTCAAATGCCTCGAGGATTGCACCAAGGTAGTTCTGCCATTTTTTGCACTTTGCTAGCTTTTTGATGTTATTACACATTTTTAATTCTGTTGCTGATAATATAAATCGATAATGCTTACCTCTGGCAGCTCGATGGTATGTTACTCGTGTTTATAATTTATGAATAAGCATCCATCACGTGATATGACCGACCCACGTGATGCTAAAACGCCAAAATTAAACTGACGTCAATACACATCGTTCAACGCTAAAATTAGCATCTCATTTTGATAGGCGCTAGAACTTCTGACTCCTCCCATAGAACAGAATCGACTGAGCAGGATTAAGGCACATCTGAGACGAGGAACGGCTTTCGTCATCCTGAAGTTGTATGCAGAAGGTGAGCAGCACGAGTTGTTACCAACAAATTCCTCGATTTATTTGATTGCAAAAAGATTGAGAATTGCCCCCACACTCCACGACACGAAGTTCTGCCATCTTAGAAAATCTAGCACTTTGGCACCAACAGAAATGGGACTTGCTAGGCACGTGCATCGCTGGTTCTTAGATAATCAACACAATAGGTAGACTTTGAAGGAATTCCTCGAGCAAAACACTTCGTTGTAAAGCGATCATCTCAGGATTAATAGCATTGTCACCATTACAAGTTACGATCGATTCGAATCCTCAGGTCTCTCGGATTACGAGGAAGCCCTGAAACTCGATCCGAGCAGCGAATCCATCAGAAAGGATGCCGAACAGATTCGAAAAATTGTCGAAGGAGGCACAGAAGACGACTGAACGGGAGATATTTTACACTGCATTGTAACGTTTTTCTTTTAATTGATACAAATCTCTGCTGAATTACTAACCGCTTGGTCGTTTAAAAATAAACTGTTCTGTATTTTAATGCAAAACAAGAATCAACACATATTTACAGCATTTATTGAGTCACACGTGTTCGCAACACCAACAAAGAATAATTGGAATTTTGGCACCACGTGTAATCGACATTGCTTTCAGAACCACGACAGAGGAGATTTGTAAATCTAGAAGTGCAATCTTTTTGCAGGTCCTGAAATTAAAACATTAAAAAATGAAGGTTGAATGAAGCCCTGCACTTCTCTGCATGTTTTCGATGCCCACAAAAGAAGGACCACAAAATCCGAGTCGCTCTTTAATTACCGCGATTGCAATCGTAACGAGTTTGGCAACTCACCTCCCTCTCTGTCGACAAGTTTTCTCTTCCTGTTTTCTTTCACTTCGTCTTCCTTCTTGGTGCCTTCCGAAGGTCTCGGGAGGTGATCGTAGGCTGTCGGTCGAGGCGTGTTGGTGAAGTAGGCCATTTGCAGGGCCTGCTCAAACGTTCGAGTTGGATTAAAACTTTCACTGTAATAATTCGTCAACTTATGGGATACAATGAACAATGTTTACTCGAAACCTTAGAAAGTACAATCCAATAAAAATCTTCCAATAAATGAGAACACGAGTTTCGAAAGGCTAAAAGTCTTAGATGAACAAAAAACAGTTTGGACTCGTCTTACACCTAGTTATACGTGGCTATTGTTTTGTGCACAGTTTGTATCGACCAATCCGAACGGCTCTATCATC
The DNA here is from genome assembly GCA_011800805.1 of Hirudo medicinalis. Classification (NCBI taxonomy): domain Eukaryota; kingdom Metazoa; phylum Annelida; class Clitellata; order Hirudinida; family Hirudinidae; genus Hirudo; species Hirudo medicinalis. The sequence continues at coordinate 328,195 of MPNW01000031.1, forward strand.
GGTTCCGAAATTACATTGAAATCAAAAGATCGGTGAAACACAAATAGAGGTGAAACAAAAACACCTGCTGACCTTTTTGGCAGTGCACCTGTTCAACGGGTTGAGGCAGAGCATGGAGTCGAGCAGGAAGATGAGGTCGTCCGAGGCCGCCGTGAAGATCGTCTCGAGCGGAACGGGGGTTTTAGGTTCGAATTTGATGTAGTGGGGCAGGTGGACGGCATGCTACGACCGTTCAATCAGATTTTACTTCGTTCAATCAGTTGTCCGGTAGTTTGTGATAAAATAATCGACTTAGTATCTATTATTAATATTGTCATAACTACAATAAAGTTAACACAGAAGTGATAATGAAACTATATGTTGATTGCAACAAAAATAGTGATGATATCGATAATAGTTTATTGTTACTTACAGGCCAGTTGTCTTCGTTGGGTGTTCCCATCACGTTGAAGATTTTGTTCAGCTGGTCGATGTCCGTGTCCCCGGGCAGGAAAGGTCTCTGTGTGTCCAACATCATCACCATTACCATTTTTATAATCACCATCATCATCATCATCATCATCAACTGCACCATATTGAGGAAATCCCAAACACATCTGTCATACACGAATCAATTAACCATCATTGATTATTCATGAGGCCTTCTCAATTATAATATCATGAAGAATCACCCTCAACAGGAGTTCGGCCGCTATGCACCCGACGGACCAAATGTCCACCCCGGTTTCGTAAATGTCGGCCCCGTACAAAAGCTCGGGACATCGGTACCACCTGCAAAACATTTTTTTGGTCACGAGCATGAAAATCAATAATATGTCGTGATCGTTAAGTTATTCATAATTTTAAAATTATATTAACGTAATATTTAAATTATTCATAATTTTTAAATTATATTTATATCAACGTAATATTTCAATTATCCTTAATTCAACAAAACAGAAGCAGTTTTAATAAAGCAGCACAAAAACTGGAGACATGTGCGACCTCACCTTGTTACAACTTGACTCGTGTAGACCCTCGTCGGAGAGCCAAAGTATCTCGCCAGGCCAAAGTCTCCGAGCTTCACGTTTCCTGAGGACGAAAGATCTGGATTTAACAAAAACTCGGGCACCTCCTTCAGATGACCAGTGACTCACAAAGTTAACGAGATACAAAGTAACTAGTTTGACCGACCGGTCGGTTATTTGAAAGTTAATGTTGTTATATTCACATTCACATTCGTTTGTAAATATCACGATCAATTTACGACCGAAAGGTAAAGGTCGCTCACCTTTCGTGTCGATCAACAAGTTGTTCGGCTTGAGATCCTATTGGAAGCCGGAGTATTAATGCATTAAACGATGTTTGAACAGATCATTAACATAATTTATTAACCACTAATTATAATTGAACAGATCATTAACATAATTTATTAACCACTAATTGTAATTGAACAGATCATTAACATAATTTATTAACCACTAATTATAATTGAACAGATCATTAACATAATTTATTAACTACTAATTGTAATTGGACAGATCATTAACATAATTTATTACCGACTAATTATGCATACCCTGTGCAATATCCAGTTGAGGTGGAGAAACTCCAGACCTCTGAGTATTTGAAGGAGGTACGACTTTATGTTCGGCATGGTCAGGATGATGCTCGTGTCTTTGATTACTTTCTGTTGTTTTGCGACGGCCGTGGAAAGGAAACAATTCGTAAATTATTAATGATCATAATGAAATAATCTCTAAAAAATAAAATTATAAAAATTTATTGGCACATGAATATTAACAACGGGTTGTTTAGCATGTGGACTGCACGTACATACCTCCAGGTCAAAATCCATGAACTCAAAGACGAGGTTAATTTTAGACTTCGACCCATAGACATCCAACAGCTGAAATTATGCACAGTTGATTGAACCATTAGTCATTGCAATCCCCACAAGATAATAATAAGGCTTCTGTCATGTCAGAGTTTAAATCCCAAAAAGTACCTTGATGATGTGCTTGTGCTCAATTTCCTGCAAAAGTTTGATTTCTCTCAGGGCAGTTCTGCTGATCCCATCTCTGCTCTCTTCTTTCGTTCCTGCCTTTATCTATCGACAAAAGTTTCTCGTGATTCTACCATTTAAAAGACATGACTTATTATTTAAACCACACCTTCTTTATAGCTACTATGTTGTCCTTGTCAAGCAGATCCTTTGCTTTATACACTGTAGCATACTGGAAAGTTTAGAGTTCTTTCAATAAAGGATTTTATGTACTGGAAATGTGTCCTTAAAACTGAGCAGTATAAAAAAACAGTAGTGAGCAAACAACAGCTATGCAAAATTATGAAAATATATTGAAATTGCCACAATTTAAAAAGTTGCAACTCCTATCAAGCCAAGGCAATGGTACTCTAAACAAGACCACATTGAACGCGGTTTCTACCTCATTTTAGTTTGTATCAGGTCTTTCATTGTTGTAAATTAATATTAAAAGCAATATTTCAATAACCTGCCCCTCGCCCAAAAAGTCCAACTTCTCGTATCTCTCTGCACCCTTCAGCATGACCAAAAATCTGTTGCCCCGGGAAATAATCAAAATATACAGATACTGACAAAACTAAAAGCGAAACGTCGAGCTTACACAACATTAGATAGGTTTTAAATTTAAATGTTTCGTACATTATTCAATAAATAAGTTGCATATGTTTAAAGATTAACAATTGTCACAATGTAATTATTAATTTAGAATTCTCTGAATATTGTCTTAACAAACTTTTTAGATTTATTGATTATAATTATCAAATTGCGTAATACTAAAAACCTATTCAGTAGTTATATAAACATTCAAATTTGACAATTACCGTGTTTCTTAAGTTTTTAATAAAAGTGCTTTTCAATTTAAAATATTTTTTTAAAATAAAATTAATTATATTTCGGACGATGAATTAATTAATGTTTCCATATCAAATTCATGCTAAATTGACGTTGAGTTTTCCAAATAAGCTTGCATTCGATATTTTAAAGTTATTATTTTGCCACGCTTAATTATTAAAATGTCAATAAACTTAAAGTCTTGCTAATTTATTCAATCGAACCGCCGACACTAGTCGTTTGTCTCTGTCTCTGTTGTTGTTGAAAAGAAAACAATTTAATTTAGGAATTTGGAACCATGAAAGCCGACCAGGAAAGGGTTGCAAAGTTGCTTAACGATACCGTCACTTTACTTTGTAAAAACGGATTAATCTATAAGAACAATCTTACAGTCCAGGGTCTGCTCGGAATAACGCTCGATAAGAATGAGGTCTTCATTGTACACATAAACGAATCAATCGGAGCTTCGGTAACAGTTGATGCCAATCAGAAGCAAAAGCAGACGTTACCTCCGGCTTCCAATGTAGTAGATTTGACTAAAATAGCTGATCCGCCTATCACACCTAGTCACCAGCATCAGCAGTCCACTATGCGTTACCATAACACGGTATCTTCACCAGTGCTGGGACAAGCCAGAAAGCAACGTCCACAAATGATTAACCAGACGATGTTGTTGCAGAGAAACGAGCTCTTGCAACAGGTTCAGAATAGGCTGCGGATGAACACGTCCATGATGCCTCAGGCGATGGGACCAATGCCAGTTCCTATCGCACCCATGCCAATGTATCAGCCACGCCAACCGATCCTAAGGCCCACCAACCACAGGCAACGACCCATCATAAACCCAAGGCGACCAAGCTCTCTACAACAAAACCAAGCACCGATATCGCTTTTGGACGAAGACGACGTTGTCATTGTTGGCACGGGAAGGGAAGACCCTCATTCCAGCCCGAGGAGAAGCCAAGGTGCCAGGATCGGTCGAAACCCGCAGCCGAGCAAGAACTTTCGCATGCACTCCAACGAATCGCAACCCATTGTTATACCTCAGGACTGTGCACCATTCCATGATGCAAATCTTGGCATGGGCATGTCTTATCCACCTCACAGAATGCAGATGATGGAGGGATTACATGGCCTGAATCCTGGGTTTGTCGAGCCAAAGAATTTCCTGGGTGAGATTGTCATAGAGCCGACCAATTCTGCTGACGTGGACATCACGAGCATGCTGGGGTTTCCTCAGAGTTCTCAGAGAATGGAAGACTGTCAGATGGAAGTGGGCAGTTCGCACGGAGCCGAAGTCCATGTCGACAGGAGAAAGCCCGAGGAGAACAGCCTCCAGGACAGGGTCACCGTCTATCTTGACGTGGCCGAAGACGGAGTCCAAAATGACTTCAAGCCCTGCTATGGCAACGTGGAAGTGCAACAAAAAGGACAACAGTCAAAAGTTGACGACACCTCAAGAGAATTCAGAAAAGTGGTTAGGCTTGCTAACATGTTATTATAAATTAACTAATAAAGTTAAGTTATAAATTGACTAATAAAGTTAAGTTATAAATTAACTAATAAAGATAAGTTATAAAGATTCAATATATATGCTAGTGGATATCTATCCGTTGTCGATCGTTGTTTTCGAGTTGCGAGGCAATCATACGCCTTACTCCTGGCGTCGAATGCCGAATTCTTCGGCAAACGTGATTTGTTTTTTTAATTTTGACTCTGCCGCCGATTGCGATCCTCGCTCGTCAAACAAAGCAGGAATTTAAAACTTGAACAAATGTTCGAAGATGACTTAGCAGGCGTTCCAGTCTAGTGCCTATTGTTCTAAAGGGCAGATGTTGCAAATATCTCGTTAACCATTTCTTCAGGCAGCTCTTAATAGTTATTGCTTTTAATGTTTCTCGTTTGAGCATGGTTTCGAAGATGTCGATCTTAAAGCAAAATAATCTGCCAACAGGGTGAAGAAACCATAAACCTCGACTCCCTGGGCCTCCACATGCTGACAGAGGGCGAGGACGACCCCCATTCGTCTGCGTCGTCGTGGCAATGCAAGGTGCCGACCTGCCAGGCTTTCTACGCCGAATCGTCTCAGCTCGCGTCCCACTACATCCACGAACACACTCAGCAACTGGACCTCTCCATCAAGGACTCCGCAGGGTCTGAAATGCCCCAACAGTCCGAAATCACTGCCGACTCGAGTTGTATGGAAGCCTGGCAGGACCCGAGCCGAGTGGAAACTGTAGAAGCTCAGACGACTTGCCCTGTGATGTCGCAATTGGATTCGAACGAAGGGCACGAAGAAGTTCCAGGCTCCGTCGGCCATTCGTCCGACAACTCGAGCCACTCAGAGTCAAGGCTCAGCTACTCACCAAGTCTGAAAGCGGGCCATCCGATGTGGATGGAAAGAAGTTCGATTGACCAAACAGAGGTGAAGACACACCCCACAGACGGACTAGATTCAATACAGGAAGCATCGAATCTGCCAACAGGGGGAGCATTCTCCGAGATGTCCCCGATCGTCCGACCTCAGGGACAGGCCCACGAAGCAGCAACCCTCGCGAACGCTCGGAACGACGCCAGCTACCTCGGAAGGGACGTTTTGTCTCCGAGCATGGACCCGGGGGCGACCCTAGACCACCTCTCCATCCCCGTGAGCCCACAAAATCGAACGCTTCAAATCGTCCCCGACCATCTGCGGCCGGCCTGCTTCCACGAAACGTCAGACTTTCGAGACGGAGAAGCCATGTTTTCGGGCGGCCATCGAGAGGCGGAGATGGATTTCAACCAAATGGAATGCGGCCCGACAAGGACTTTCGACGAGGAGGAGAGAGCGGACAACTCTTCCAGGAGTCCGTGCTTGACGATCGACAACGTCGAACTCGAGCACGACAACTTGTGAGATGGTGATCGACACGACACCATCGCTCGCAGTGCAACTGAAAATGCTACCATCGGACTCACTTTACGTTCAAATAATGTACATTCGAATGTCATTCGTTACCGTAAATATATTGTGGAAAACCTATTTACAAATTTATTGTTGCTAAGTGTGTATTATTGATTTGTATCAACAGATATTTATTTTGCATTTTGTTGGGTTCTAAATGTTTCACACACGTGTGTTTTATTAAAAAGTCCCGTCATCAGAAGGTAACAATTCTAGGAATTGTAGAAAAGCTTTAAAGGCAAATGTACGATAAATCCTGAAACATAAAATGCACATTCTGCGAAGTTTGGCATCAGTGTATCCTCAAGCAACTTGGATAAACAGGAAACACTCGACAGAATTGAAAACACCTTCACCCAGGGCCGCCGAGGGGCACTTTTTGGGGTCCAGGTTTTAAAGTCACAATCTTACATTTCTTTTTTTGCTTTGCCGTTACTACCGAATCGGCCTAGGGGACCAAAATTTCTGTCGGCGGCCCTGCCTCCGTCGATTACAAAAATAATTTTCAAAAAAGTTATTATTAATTCATATTGAAACAAAAATGGAATATATGATGAATATGTGATGGAATTGTCTTGTCGATGGTGCAATGGAAGGAATCAAGCAGGAGAAAGCTAAAATAATCGAGCCCCACGTCATACAATAATTGGAAATGTTAAGAAATTCGGAAGAGGGACGACCATTTAAAAAAAAAAACAAACCGTCTAAAAAGTAGCAACGCTAACAGTGTTTGCAAAACCTACCAGCAAATACGACCGAGCATGACGTTAAGTTCGTAATGGTTGTTGTTGGTCAGATTGGCGAACGAAAGATGAAAACAATTTAAGCAAAAACAATGTAAAGACTGGAGTGCTAAGTATGGATGAGGGTAAGTGACGATGTGTTTAAATGGCATGTAATGTCGTCAAATGAAGGTGCTCCACATGATCTATTTTGAAAGACAACATAACGTCAGTCAAAAATCACTCATCTCAGCTGGCAACGATGATATGAAGTTTATCGTACATTCATGTTTTACTCACATTGCGAGCAAGCGAGACTAAGTGAAATATCTCATGATTCGAACGACGTTCGATCGACATGTCGTCGCAACGTCGAGGCAACTTAATTTTCTTCCAAGATGGACGTCATCGAAAACGAGCAAATAAATAAATAATATTTAAAAAAATATAAGAAACAAAATATATCTCCACCCAATTCCAATGACTTACATGATGATGTAATAATAATAATATGTAATTAATATTATATTAATAGTAACAACATCAACTTTTTTGATTCAATCATTCATGCAGAGAACTCGGAGCATGCCACTCGGAGCTCTAGATCTTGCCATAAAGAGAGTTTTCCACAGTTTCCAGAGGCTCTGAAAAAATCAAAACGAAAACATAAACAAGAAAACCAAACATCGTCAAGAGTCAAGCAAGCCATCATGAACTGTGCAGTCGACAAATTATGAAACACAAATGTAATCATAATGGAATCAGCCTTCGAGGATCATAATAGAATCATCATCATTGGAGAATTGATTTGAAAAGCCAAGCTCAGATTATTTTTACCTTTACCTGCTTCGACTTTGTTTTTGTCTGAGAACAAAAAAAAAAATTCAATCAATCTAAATTACAGTCAACAGATTAAAGTTTTGAGGCACAAAAAAAACCACGAGGACGAAAACACCGAATGCACCGGAAGGATGACCCACGGCAAACGGTTAGGTTGAACATTTGTCGATCACAAAATGTTGAATCCAACCTTTTTTCCTTAAATCGACTTTCTTCCACTTCCACACCAAAACTCCGACGACCGCCGCGACCACGGCCAGCCCGCCGAGCGTCCCGAGGACGATGGCGGCGACATTTGCTCCTCCTTGGCCTTTTAAAAACTGGTAAGGAATCGAACGACCAATTGATGAACAGGACTGAACAACGGGTCGACTAGATTATTTAGCAGTGCCACCAATGTATATTTAGCAATGCCACAGGTATTAACCAAACTGGATGAAACAGACATTGCATTAAATGAATAAGAAATCCATCGCCGAAGCCAAGTTGTTTTCCTGATGATGCCGAACGTTCATTCAATTTAAAATCCTGGTGAAAGTAATTCCTAAATGAAATTGTAAATATGACGTACTTTGTAAACATTTAATTGTTTGAAAAAAATGGTAATTCAAGATTAAGCCGATCGATAATAAACCAAGAAAACGATATCAAGTGAGATCTAAAAAATACCAGCCCAGTATCATCATCAACAAAAGAGCAACTACTGTTATTAAACAAATCGAAAGGATACGTGTTTTCAGTTTGTACACTCCTGCAAAATACAAACGCATGTTGTTAGGGATGGAACAATGAAATCAGATATTAAGTAAAACAAACCTTCAGATACAGCTTCGATGACACCAGTCCATTCGGAAGTATACATCGTGCCCTCTATGTCGTTCTTGGCAACACAAGTGCAGTTATAATTACCGAGTTCGTGGAAAATTATGGCCGATGCGTTGGAAGAAAAACTGCCATTAACACATTCCCAAGAATAGCTTGATGAAGGAGGATAGGCCTCGGAAAGACAAAGGACGGTCGTGTTAGCTTGTGCAGTTGTCTCGTTAGGACGAACATTTGTCGGAGGCACTGTAGTACGAGCAATGTTGACTTAAGAAATGTAAATAACCAATCACGTACGTATGCACACATACTGTATACTCTTAGAGAAATATTTGTAGTGACTTCGCCATCTACTTTAACATTACCCGTTGCGGCCGAATACGTCCAAGAACAAATATATGTTTTTATTCCATTCGAATCCAACCGAAAAGAGGCTGTGACCATCTCCTCGTATGATTGGTTGAAGATATTGTTTGGTTTACTAGAATTGAAGTGAAAATCAGTTAAATTGTGTATTCTTGAAGAAGTACTTATGACATCAGTGAAAGATTGGAATGTCACAGAGCAAGACAAGTTCACGTTATCTCCAACAAGACGTGGTTGATTCACAGGCAAGGCTTCAAATGTTATGTTTTTATCTGGAACATCAAACAAATAATAAATACCAATTAATTCATCATAACGTTAAACCATAAAAAAATAGAATCTGCCCAACCTACTGTAAATATAAAATTTTGCGTCCTAGTCGAAGTACAATAATAGAAGCCGATATTGTTTCGAGTCATAGAAACTCTTGTATCTGAAATATCCTCATTATTTTTCCTCCATCCGTTACATGTCGTTAAATCATTCAGGTTGATCGTTTCATTTGTTTTGACGTAAAACATATTGCTCGAATCTAAAAAGTAAACGAATTTAGAATTTAACAATTAGACGTGCAAGCACTCAATTGATCACACGCTAAACCTATTTGAAACAAAACTTTTCTGAACAAGCTTTCTCCCTCCCAACGTTTAGCCAAATTATTTTTTATTTTGAGTTTTATTTTGAGTTTTATTGATTTTTATTGATTTAAACAAACAAGCTGTTATATACAAAGCAAAAGCAATTAAAACGAATTCAAATAAACTCAAAGGGCCAGCCTTAAGGAAGCGCACGCTTCCGCTATCAGACTGATCCAAATAAATNATTAGATCTTTGATAGATGAAGGTATAGAGGAGTAAAGTCTAGGACCATAACATTGAATCGAGAATAATTTTAGAGTGGACTTAGAAAAAGAAGGACTATATTCATGTACATTACGTAAAAAATGAGGATTATTGTAGTTATTGCTCGATACAAAAAAACCAGAGAATATTTTTGGAAGAGAATTGAAATCCTATGAAAACATGAAAAGAGCAGTTTGTAAATTACGAATTTGTGATATATTTAGCAGGCTATTGTTAGTGAATGTAGAAACAGTTGATGACAAAGGTACTAACAAGAAAATTATTCTTATAATCCTCTTTTGCAAAACATTCAATTGATGTTAATGTGTGTTATAAGTAGAAGCCCATATGATATTGCAATAAGTTACATAAGGATAGACTAGAGAAAAATATAATAAAAGAGCTACTTTTATATTAACAAATGGCCGAATTCTGGAAATTATACCTATATTCCTAGAAACATGATTTTGAACATAAGAGATATGTGTGAGCCAAGATAAATGCTCATCCATTAAGACCCCCAGATATCTAATACTCGANCATGATTTTGAACATAAGAGATATGTGTGAGCCAAGATAAATGCTCATCCATTAAGACCCCCAGATATCTAATACTCGATACTCTATTAAAGGAAATATTATTTATAGAAAGGGAAGAGTTACATTCTATTACTTTCCTACAAGAATGAAAAATAATAAAATTAGATTTGTTAATATTAAGAGACAAACAATTTTTAATGAACCAATTGTTAAAAAGAATTAATTCTTAATTTTAATTAATTATTCTTAATTAATTATTAAGATCTTATTTATGATGATTAAAAGGCAAACGAAACTTGAGGATCAGGTCCTTCAAAAATACCTTAAGAGGGTTAAAACATTTCAAAACACAGCACCGTTGAAATATCAAAACTGAATTAAATTGTTATTCCAACCATCATTGAATGGGTGTCAATGAACGTGCAGACATTGTTTTAAATCAATAATTAAGAAACACGACCGCCACCAAAGACGACATCGACATCTGGGATAAAATTAGATTATTTATTAATGTTAAACAATTATTCAATTGTAGGTTATAGTAAACGACACCGATCTACAATGTTTTTTTCTTTTTAAATCTGCTACATATTTCCTTTGCCAAGGCAATTTTCGTACTTGAACGTTTTAAGATTCCTTTCATCTCGACTGCTACTTTACTTCTTCAAAAACGTCTGAGTATCTCATGTTCTAAAGTAGTAAACTCTTGGTTGACCCTTTGCTTTATGCTCAATCACCAAGAATACTTTGTAAAACATACTCCCTCCTTCCTTAAACTTTGACTGAGTCTGAAATTATCAGCTATTATGTTCAATTTATAATGTTCCATTTTTCATAGTAATGTCATGTATGGGATGCCATTTCAAAAGTGTTTAATTCCTCTTCCCCATTTTATCATCACAACTCAAGATTAGAGACAATATTAATTCGAAAATACGTTCAAATAAATAAAATGAATTCCGCCTCTTCTGGAATCTAAAGTTGTCACTTTAAACACAAACCTGTTGACTATAATTTTCCTACCTGTAATAACGTCAATTAACAACAAGTACAATATCCAAATCTCCATTTCAAATATTGTCGAGCTCTTCTTCCTTGATTCAAACTCCTGACGAGGAAGTTCCTCTTCTTCAAAACAATGAACAATAAATAATTTTAGTGTCACGGGATTATTAATGAATTTTGAGTGAACCTCTGAGTGTAACAAAAATAAATTTAAATTGCCTAAAGCATTTAATTTTATATTAAAATACTCTCGTTGGCGACTACTACAAGATTATAGCTTATATAATTACTTACAGTGTAAGTAATTCTACATCTAAGTAGGATAGCCCTCAAGTCGAAAAAGAAGTCTAAAACGCTTGAGTTGTATTGAAAATTATAGAAGAAAACTGAAACAACAGTTAGTAGTTTAATAAACAACGGATTATAACTGTCAACTTTAAGCAATTAAGGAACTTGTCTACAGTCTTTATACAACAAAGATTCTATCGACAACTTCACCAAGACAAGCTACCCGCTGCAACTTCTCATCAACTCCGCGTCCCCAGAACCACATAACATAGAACAATTAACAAAACTATTTCAACAAGTTGTAACATAACATAACATATCATAAACAATTCTTAGAATGAGAAATATTTATTTGGCAAAATCATCGAACAAGATGGAAAATATGCTGCCACTTCTCTGATGTAAATGCAATTTAGAGTTGATTTAGATTTTAATCATTTGATCCGCCATAAAAGACTTCAGTGAAATTGCTACTTTTCCGTTTAGAAGACGTTACTAAATGCTATTCCCGTCTCCCTGGAATTCAACCAGAATTCAACCAGAATGGCGGTTTTTTTTGTGCTTGACTCAACATGGTCACACTAAGTCGTCTGTATTAAGCAACTTAAAAACAAAAACAATCACATAAATTTAAGTATGTTTATTTTGTCCAAAAGATACAAGCTTTCATTCGAAATGACATTCGAATGAATGATTCGAACGAGGCACATCCTAAAGCAATACGAACATGTTAATTTCTCGTCTTCAATGCAGCGTGTTTGGTGGGATTGATGAGGCGAAAACATACAAATTTCCGAAAATATGTTCATTCCCAAAACCGTAATGACAGTTGCAGATGGAAACTCTGGAATCTCAGCTACAATAACAATTCGCTTATGTATTAGGTCATACTAAATAATACAAGATGTGAATCCACGAATTCATTACTTGTTTTTCCGCGTCAAATGATGTTCAAAATGGCTGCAATGATGAATGTCAAGCCACTCAGATACTTCGTTTCAACTCCAACTTAAAAAAATACACCTTTGCGTAATTATTTACTCGAATCATCATAAATTTATATGCTGAGTGTCACGTAGCCAGTGTGTAATTGCTGAGCGATTCAATCATTTAATTAATGCTCGTAATACTAAAAATTGACCAAAGAACAAAATTAAACTAGTTAAGTTGCAATAATGAGTTAATGAGAGAACAGAAATGGACATTCGTATAACTTTGTCATTTATCACCTTATTTGGATTTTTTTAACAATGACAAAAGGACCTGCCGTAGTCATACTTCCGAAGCTGATTATCAGAAGCTAGTCAAATGAAGCCGATTTGAAAATACTTGAAAAGGATGCAAAATAAATAGACTCGTAGAAAGTAATTCCACGAAAATTTTACGTGAAAATCCACGGCAGATAACATTCTCGTGGAATTCACGGGAATTTCGTGAAAATTCACGGTAGACAACAACTTTATTTTTTATTTTTTCTATCTGCCGTGAATATTTACAAAACCATTACTATTAAAAAATATGGTTAAATTATTGTGACAATTAAAAACAAAACATTATTTTCCACATACGTTTTAACTTTTAGACTATTTGAGGATGTTGAGTGTGAAACCTACTCTACTTGAACAAATCGAAAAATTCAGAAAGAATTAGATCAAAAGCCAACCAATACAAATAGAGATACAAATGCATGTAATATCTTGCAAGATTTGTAACAAATAGAGATATTTGATAATTATACTTAATATATTACATGAATGTATAAAAATAAATATTCACACACATAAATATTTAGTGTTTATAGCGATTTTCAATGAAAAACCGGAATTTAAAATTGAGCAGAGCAATTGTATAATATAACGATTACATATTTAAAACTGCCTCAAATTTACTTGTTAAAATATGTATAATTTATAAGGGATGTTTTAAGAATACCCTTCCATCTACAACAATAGGACGACAATGTCCTATGTCGAATATCCCGTTAATGATGAATTATGATATTAATATCTTTGAAGCTGAGCTCAATCATGCCAGATTTTCAGATTACGAACTTCTCTAGAAGTTGAAGCGTGTCTTAAAACATTAGAACCTGGAAAGACAACTTTGAAAGACTTCGATAGGTCACTCCGCATTCAATAAAAAGTACCCATTAACTGATGCCATTAATTTGTGATCGTAATTTTTCTCTGCGGCAGGGGTGTCGGTCTGCACTGACTTCAAAGCGGCTAGAAAATAATTAAATTAATTCGCTAGTCAACCAACCTCCTATTAGGATCGTACCATTCCACGAAGCCTCATAAACTTTTTCATCTATAGTATTGCTGGCAGCACAAATGCAAAAGTATTTTCCGTGATTCTGGATTATAAGCTGGGCCCCGTCAGTTTTCCAGCCATCTCCCTCACAACTCCATTTGTAGTCAGGAGGTGGATCTGCATCTGAAGTACAATTGATTGGCAGGTCAGGTTCTTGCGACACCCTGTCAGGTTGTACGTTCGTTGGAGCTACTGTATAACAATAAGTGACTTTTGAGCTTTACAAACATCGGCAAATCGGAGCTAAAACTGTAAAGACGTACAGTAAACATAAATGGTTTTTGTCGCAACTTCAGTATAATTTGCAATCGCCTGCCCTGCCTTAACTTCCGAATTGAACGTGCAAAAAAATGTTTCAGAGCCGGATTTAGTCAAGTGAATGTTAGCTTTCACGCGCAAATCAATCTGGACTTCACGGTTAATTTCAGAATATCTCCTATATTCTCGGTTGGATGAATCAGTCAGTACTAAATACATCTTTGCCCAGTAGAAGTTTCCAGTAAGATATGCACCATAGCACGAGCATTCAACAATATCTCCAACCATGTTGTATTTTCTTGAATGTATGCTTATTTCGAAAGCCAAGGGAGAGCCTAAGCATCAAAAGCAACAAGGTATTAATAAATTTCAAATGCTTTAAAAGATTTATGGCTAATTATTATTATGCTGATTAATAATTAGCAGCCAAAGTAAAAATGAGAAAGTTGATCCCATTGTTCTTATGGCACTGATACTGGTTATATGCGTTTTTAGACCAATTACCTTCATAACATGTTGAAAGGCACATAGAATTGTCAGATTTATCGATCTCAAGTAAATATTTGGTTCAAAATTCTTTTAAAACTAAGAATAAATTATAATAATTATGCATAAATCGTATTATTTATTAAAGCCACAACTTCAAACGATAAAGTTATTACAATTATTGTAATAAAAAATTGTTATATTTATTAATTATTCTTTCACGAATAAACTAGATATTATAAATAATTGCAAATAATATACCAAATCAATAATTTAATTTAAGTCCACCAACCGACTGCGAGATAGAAAACTTTATCGCCTTTTGGGCAGTGGTAAAAGCCTACTTTTGACAGAGTCAGTGAAAAGTCAAACGATGTTAGTTCTTTGTAATTGAAAATCCAGTTTTTGGAACAATTCCCCAAAGTTACAGTGGAAGCAAAATCACTGGCAATGACGCGAACAATTTCTGTAATCATTCAATTTTCGTGTTTGTAAAAACGCGTGTAGTTCCAACTCGAGCGTGACGTCACACGTCCAGGACTAGGCTTTCGATTAGTAAGATATCATTGATGTAATACTATCTATGTAATCCATACTCTCTATATAATCCATATATTCCATATAATCCGTACTATCCATACAGTTCACATTATCCATGTTATTCATACCTGCTTCTGCATTATGAAATGCAGCAACAAGAAAAATAACTAGCATCATTTTCTTGATCCGCATCCGAATTCCGTGTGTAAAAGCAACCATCCACTGACTTTCATTTCATACGATCCACATCTTTTGTCTTCTCAAGACGCCAAAGAGATCGCACCAAACGGTTCATTCGAATATCGGAGATGGATATTTGAAATCAGAAAAAATATGCTCTCATTTATTTTTTGTTTGTTTGTTTTTGTAATACTATTAAAATATAAATTTAAACATTTTAATTAAAGTTCTCAGAAGCGAATTGTCAACAAGAAATATAAATGTCACTTTGAAGGAGAGCGTAATTATGAACAATATTCAGGACATTACAAAATTCCGCATCATCTCAGATCTATATCATTTTTATCCTATCCTTATTTCTCTATTCGCTTTTTCGTTATTGATCAACTATAATTTAGATTTGGAAATAGTTCATCAGCATTTATTTCTCTATTTACAAAACTAAAATAAAATATTGATCGACTTAAAGTTGAAAATTTGGACTTTTGCCGCCACCTCTTTTAATGATTTAAAGATGTATTCAGATCGTGAATTACGGACGATGCATTAATGCACATTCACCCAAGTCGAGACAAAACTCACCGAAACTATGCTGCACGACTTAAAAGAAACCGGATTGTGTATTCAAATGTGTTTATTTGTGTCTCAAAAGCAACCAAATGAAGTTTGAAAACAAAATTAAGAACAATTTTGGATTCCCAGTCTTTCATCCGATGTGACTGCAGCCAAAAACGAATGTTGAAAACTATTCATCACTCGATTGTAAAACCGCTTGTTTCAAACACAAATCAAAACTTAATTCCATAAGTGTTTCTCACCATACTTCGGCATTCCGAGTATTAAAATACAAACGTACAAAAATACAAATAAATACCAACTACTGAAGTCAAGAATTGCTAATCCTAGAAAATACTGATGGAAATTTCTATACATTATCCTCCATCAAGCACGCAATCCACTCAAACCACAGCAGAATACGATTCAAAAGTTTACTTGCTTTTCACTTCAAATGCTCCACGATTTGTACGACGGCAACAGCTACGAACGTGATGCCATTCAAGTACTCTCTTTCGGCTCCAGCTTAAAAAAGAGTCGCTGACGTGAACCAATTTCATTTATTTATTTAATTATTATGAACATTTATTTATTCGAAAGTGACCATTAATTAATTAATTAATTAATTTTTTGCAGTTGGTTCCATGAAATGCGACATGAGGTCGTACAATGAAATTCACCAACAGTTAATAGACCAAATTGCAGTTACAGACCAAAGTGCAAAAAGATAATCGACTAAAAAAGGTGACACTCTTGCACAAAATCTGCTTCTAGATTGAAAGGGGAATTGTAATACCACAGAAGCAGCCTTTTTGCGAAAGCTCAGCCATCTTTACAGAAAGCGAATGTATACGTGGATGAAGTATTAAGTGCTAACCCATTATCGAGATCGTACCGTTCCACGATCCCCCATATACCGTGCCTTCTACGGTATTGTTGACAGTGCAAATGCAAAAATACTCTCCGTAGTTCTGGATTGTAAGTTGGTGTCCTTCGCTTTGCCAACCATTCCCCTCACAGCTCCACATGAATTCTGTGGGACTTGGATTTCCGTCTGATGTACAGTTGATTGGAACGTTAAGTTCATTAACCTTCAAGTCGGGTCTGACGTTCGTCGGGGCCACTGTCGGAAGAGAAAAATTGTCTTTTGAGTTACAAATATTGGCACGTCGGATCGAAAATTGTAGTGCCGTACTGTAAGCATAAATGCTTCTGTTTTGAACTTCAATGTGGTCCACAATGGCTTGCCCTGCCAGGACTTTGTAGTTGAACGTGCAGAAATAAGTTTCCTGGCCAGGTTTAACCAAAGGAAAATTTTTGTACGCAATAAGGCTGCAGGAAACCCAGAAACATTCTGCGTAAGATCGAACGATTTCTTTGTTTGAAGAATCAGTCACTCTCGTATAAGCGTATCCGTTAAACCTAGTTCCTGGGACAGCCTTAATGCTGCAATTAACTTCAATGTTCTCTCCAACCATGTTGTATTTTCTAAAGTCGTTTCGTAATTCAAATTTAAAGGGATCATCTAAAAATGTTAAAAACGTTCATGTTAAACATTTCGCCTGAAATACCAAATTTCAAAAATAATTTCTAACCAAGTGCCAAGGCGAAAAACTTATCGTTTTCACCACAGTTATAGAATCCGACTTTAGCTTGTGTCAAATCAACGTCTGGAGACAGCAAAGGTTTGTTGTCAAAGATCCACGATTGCGAACAAGATGACAAAGGAATCCTTTGACCGAACTTTAATGTAACCATGCGAACCAACTCTTAAAAGAACAATTAAGGTCAATTCTGATAAAATCAAATATCGACAACATTTCCAATCCCTCGAGTTATTTTTTCAAGCAAACGTCTTTTGAGACAGAATGCATTTATTCGTCTTAAATACAGACTTAAATTTATACGTCTTAAATGGATAAACATTTTTAATAATTTATTCATCCCTACCTGCCTCTGCATTATGGAAAATAAAAATGAAAAGTGACACGAGCATTACTTCTCTGGCTACAGTTACTGGTCTAAGTAATGCCTACTTAAAACGCCGAATCCATTTTTAGAATCTCATTTATCGTTGGAGTAAACAAGAATCGCACAAAACGGCTCATTCAAATAACAGAGATGGATATATTTCAAAACACAGACAAAAGTCATTTGATTTATTTGATCGCGTATTTTATCATTAAAATAAAATATAAATTAAATATTAAAACATTCCGGCAATATTGCTGTCCAAATATTTTGAGAACCACAAAACGTTTTTTAAAAAATTAACTTCACAGTTCGATTACGAACACGCTTCGTGACGATCGACTATTTCAATCATAAACGCCCCCTCTCTCCATGCCAGTAATAATTACCAGCCATGCACAATATTTACGACGATTATTCTATTGTATTAGTGTTGATATTATTTTCTTTTTACATATTTATAGTAACGATAAAAACAAAGCGGGTTATGATATCAATCATTAGCCTACTTAAACCACTACAAATTAATATTATGTTATGTTATACATTACAATCTGATCAATTTTGAATACAACACAATACCACTTAAGACGATGACGTCTTGTTATTAAATTGTAAACTGAGCGATATGAGCAGACCCTATATCCTGTGTCTGATCATCGTTCTGAAAGCTACAGAATTTGATTATTACAAAGATGTGGTCATCAGCGCGATGTGCAGGTTGGCATAATGGGTTGAATATTCCCGCGGTGATAGCAACAGTCGTAAAGTGCCGTGTTCGCAGCACAGATTGCACCGACAGGGAGTGCCCTCGGGCTATAAGAATTTTGGAGCGAAGGTTTCGTGGAGGTCCACGTATTTAGCCAAACTTATATCAACCGCTTCTCCGTCTATTTCTGTTTTGAAATCGTTAATTATCCAAGGGACAATACACATGTTTATAACAGAATGTAATTATATGAATCATAATTGTTGTTTTGCTTTATGATCCGGCGGGGGTTCGCCCGTACTAATAATTAATAATAATAATGATGATGATGATGATGATGGTGGTGGTGATGATGGTGATGATGATGATGATGATGATGATGATGACGGTGACGGTGACGATGATGTCAACATCTTCAATTTCTTCATTGAAATAATGAAGACAGGAAGATAAATTGAATGAGT
>MPNW01000031.1:350248-360224 GCA_011800805.1 Hirudo medicinalis
ATCGATTTTAAGTAAAATTGATTGATAAATTGATTAATAATTATTGAAACTAGTTCTAAGACGCTAGGACACTGACTTAGAAGATGTTTCCATTCCTTTGAGTTTCAACCTTCCAGCTATGACATCTTTAACGGCTCGGATGTCATGAATATTGCTTTTCGAGTTTTATTTTGGTGTTTTCTCCCAACCCGAAACATCAAGGATTGTCTCAAAACTATCACTTTTACTTCAGATTCGTGCTGTCCGCTGAAGACCTTAGGTTTAAGCCAGCTAAACATTGAAAATAAGCATCATCATGTAATGCAACTTATGACATGCAAACAATAATTCTGACTAAGTATTGTAACATGATTTACAATTTCTCGAAAGCTGTTGGTGGATCTGGATTAAAGTTTCTCAATGACGTCGTTGTCATAGCTGTGGCCATTATGCATTTTGGAAAATAAGCAAGTGAGATTTAGGACGCTTTGTAGTTCACCACTGTATGGATTATGTAAGCTATATACCTACATGTATGTTAAACAACCAAGACTTAATGAAGATGTTTTAATTTTTTTTCACAGCTTACACATCGGATGCAAAACATAACATTCTCAATTGTTGTTTGCTGACAATTTGGATGCTGATGAGGGTTTTAAAGAGGTTTTCTAATAAAAAATTAAAATAATTGATAATTTTATGCCTGCATGTTTAATTTTTTACCAATTTGTTGACATTTCGAAATATTATGTTACGTGTCACGCTTCTAACACCTGAGAGCCTTCAATAGTTATCTACGACTTGGGAACACTTCGATATTAAAACTTTCAATAACTGAACGACTAAATTATCGATTTTATACAATAGTCTTTATTTAAAACGGAAAACCAATAGCTGCAGTCTGCTCAATCAAAAACTCTATTTCAACTATACAGAAATCGCTCCTGGATTCGTAGGCTCTTCTATTTATACATTTTATACTATTTTGTTTGTACATGTCCCCTGCGAAACCTATCGTGACAAAAGTGTCGCGGATGGGTGCAGAACACCCCCCGTGACATTATGATTCCTATGTCATGTTTAAACCGAGATATGAAATGCAAACTAGTTGGCACAAGTGCACGGTGCACAAGTCATCGGCTTACCCAAGGGCATGCTTGACCTTACTTAGGTCAACCGTTTCCCAATTAATGTATGGACTGCTTTGTCTTTCAATGTAATTATTGTTCTTTCTTACTACATTATATTGTCGTACAATGTTTGTTCAATAAAATTTGGAAAAAATTGATGCATTAGCTTTTTTGACATTTGTTAGTGACTGAGTTCGAGGTAAAAGTTCGATTAAAATCATAAGTTTAATATCAGAGGACTTTTATTTTATTTTAATTTTATTAAATTCAACATTCGAATTAATTAAGTAAAAATTGCTACTTTTCGTCAACAACCATCTCTAAAAACTGTTTTCGTTTTGAACCACGCGATTCTGGTTTCATTAAAGACGTATTTTGAGCTTGAAAAACATTTCTGTAGAACTATCACCTACCTGCTTTCTTAAGAAATACTTTCCAAAGTTAAACATAACAAATATTCAAATGCTACATAACTTGCTGCTGTGGCTTTTCTTTACTAGAACTACCGATGGAGGTAAACCAAGATATTTCTAAACTTTTAAAATATCAATTAGCAGAAAATTTTTGTAAATATTATTAATTATGTCAATTTATGTTTAAAAACTCCCATTTAGTAAGCGTGTTTTTTTTTTTTATAATATTATTCATTAACAAGGAATTCCTGCTTGTTTGATTCTTTATACAGTTTCTAAAAGGGTTATTGTAGCGTACAATCAACAGCCAATACAACTTAAAAAATGCGAATGGTTCTTCCATGGAGAGTACAAATCCGAATCCATACTTGCAAAACAGTCAACTACGGGATTTTATTTCTGCAACAAAACCGAAGAATTAATCTTCCTCTTGGTTTTTAGTTGGGAATAGACTCTTTTTTTGTTTTGCATTTCATTTTTAGTTAAATGATAAAATACCTTTTTCTTTATATTTCAAATTCTAGAAGAATTGTTGACGTTTAAATATGACTCCACGCCTAAGAAACACAGGCTCGTCGGAGAAAGTATAGCATTTCAATGCTCCGCTGTACTCCTAATAGGATACAAAATAAAGTTAAGTTCCAACTTTACAATTACCGACTCCTCCGACACTGCATTGACTACCATATATAAGCTTGGGGAATCCATGGACCATTACGAATATTTAACAGAGGTTAATTATCTGGCCAACGACTACGGAGAAGTGACATTTTATTGCTCGTTGTACATAGAACTTGAGACCGACCACATGAACGTGGACACAATTATTTTCTACAACTTGACCATTCCCATTTACGGTGCGTCATCAGATTTTTCAAAAAAATAAAAACAAAAATACTCTTCATTCGATGAATTCCAACTTTTCCAACAGCACCTCCACACGACGTCAGGCCGGACATGTTAAAAGTGGAGGTGAACGAAAGTCTTGCTTGCTCTTCAGGTGGCTATCCGATTCCAGAGTATGAGTGGACTTGCTTAGGCGATCGCTGGAGCAGTGACATGGAGTATCTTACCATTCACTTCATCGGAAAACTGAATTGCACATGTAATGCTAGCTCGATAATAGATGGTTTAATGTCCTACGAGATTTGGAGTGGTACAATTCATGCTATTGAAAAAGGTCATCTTTGATCAAAATGTTATAAAATATATCAATGGCTCTTATAATCACCCGCTCCTTAATTATCAGACGATTGTACTTTACGTCCGTTGACTTTTTAAACTATTCATAACGAATGACTGTAGTAATACAAATGGCAAATATGACATGATTTACAATTTCTTGAAAGCTGGTGGATCTAGATTGAAGTTTCTCAATGACATCGTAATCATCGCTGTTGTCTTTGTGCAGTTTGGAAAATAGAGAGGTAAGATTTAGAGATCATCGGTAATTTTGACATTAGCTTGCAGGAATTAAAGAGACTTTATACTGAGTAGCATCAACGTTTACTTTTTTGACAGCCTTTACATCGGATAACATAACTTGAGGCTCCGAATTCTGGCTCAACAAATCATCATCGGATTTATTTATCACATTTATCACAGCATCAAAGAGGCTTTGTTAAAATTAAAATATTTGACGACTTATGTTCTCATGTGATTGTCTATTACCATAGAAAGCCAAAGAGAAAATAAACATTTGTAAGATACGTCAGGTAAATATAAACGAAGAATGTGTTGACATTATTATTTTCTAAATTTGTACAATCAGTCGAATGACATTCCATCGACAGACAGACAGATTTGGTGCTTCGTTGAACTATAGTCTTTGTCGCTTTATTATTAATTAAATTCTAGAAGTTAAATTAAAATTGTTATTCGCATCGTCCAAAAAAAAAAAAAAACAAACAAACAAACAACAACAACAAAAAACAGCCATCTCCAAAAAATAGCAGACGTTGGTTGTTATGTGATCTCCTGCTTCGCTAGGAACGCCTTTGGAACTGACTTGGATTCATTTAATGAAATTATTTGCTTCAATAAATTCAAATTAATTCAAAATTATTGAAAAGCGGATATGTTTCATTGCATACTTTTTAGTTTTCTGCTGTGTGAAAGCTTTTGCCAAAATGGTGAATATGAATTGATGTATTTGTGTTTATTGTTGATCCTTATCAGTTTGTATCAGAAGAAATTGTGTTAATTATTAAATTAATAATTATAGAATTAATTAGAAGTTATAGCGACTGACATAACCTTAATATCGTGCAACAGTTCACGGAAAATTTAATGTTTTAATTCCAAACCAAGTATTTCAAGAAATAATATTATTTGATGTGTTTTAAAAGTCATGATGATCGACGTACATATAAATACATATGAGTACATATGAGTACATATGAGTATAGTTCAAATGAAAGTGTGAAATAATCACTTGTGCGTGTGTGTGTGTGTGTGTGTGTGTGTGTGTGTGCATCAAAACTGAAAGTTCACAAGAGGGCCTCGTTGAGGTCACATGTTGACCCAATTCATAGATCATCGCACTTAATTTATAATTGCAAAATTCCAAACCTCCTTTCTCCTCTATTTATTTAGTTAATCGATTTTAAAAAATAGAAATTTTAAAATCAAAAATAGAATTTTTTTTTCTACTCAATGCCCTTTGCATTAACAATGTCAGTTATAAAGAACAAAACCTTCGTTGTCGTGGAAGTTGGACGCGAATTCATTCTTGGTGAATGCGAAGGTCGTTGGGAATTCTCCAATGAAAGAGCTAATAATACAGTTACAGCAACCCAGTCAAATGTAGGGTTCTATTACTGCTCACCAACTGAACATTTGGTTTTTATCATTGCCAGAGGTTGGAAATCTATGCTTCCTTCACTTTGATTTGTGAATTATTTAAAAATAAATTGTTATATGTGAATTGTAGATCCAAAGTACATCTTTAAACTAGCAACATCTCAGACGTGGATGTCAGAAGACACCGCTACATTTGAATGCTCTGCTGAGATCGTCATTGGTTCAAATGCAAAATACGTATTGACGATGGCTGTAACAGACCCTTCTGGGGTTAAGATGAAAGATTTCACTATTATCACGACTGACAGAGACAGAAAACCCCTTGAAGTAACACATGACCACATATTTAGTGGTTACGGTGTTCAGACATTTTACTGCTCATTGCATTATGAAACGAGTCGTGGAGATTGGTTACTAAACCACGTCGAATTCAAAACATTGAATGTCACAGTTTATCGTAAGTCTTTTACATGTCCATATTCTTCTTCATAGCATACTACAATGTTTAACAATAAATGAAAACCCAGAGGCTCCGAAAAATGTCAAACCTAATAGGATGAGCACCGAAATAGGCAAAGATATCACTTGCACATCAGAAAGCTATCCCACTCCCGACTACAAGTGGGTTTGCCAAGGTGATGGCTGGAACAGTAATGGAGAGAACCTAACTATCCAACAACTCGGATCACTCAGTTGCTCTTGCAATGTCCGAGTGACGATAGATGGCAAAATTCATGAAGGATCGTGGGATGGTACTGTCCGTGGAACAGGAGGTTAACATCATTTCACAATTAATCGATAATTATGGATATTAGTGATCTTTTATTCGACAACAAATTTACATTCCCTAAAAGGTGGAGCAAAACATTTTCTGTCCGGCTTTCTGATCATTGCTACTACCTGTGCGCACCTGCCAGGTGCTTAAGAAAGTGAGCGTCAAGTGTACAATTTGTGGTTCATTCTCTCGACACACATATCTATGTACAATTATAGCAAAGAAATTCAAGCAAATAATTCTTGTGAGAATCACTCAGCTACTAAAAAAATACTCACGAGCGCCATTCCTAGGACTTTTAGCAATGTTTAGGTCTGCACGCTGCAAAATTGCATATTTACCCAATATAAATGAAGATTTATTAATAAATAAAGAATAAACACTTTCTACGATGCTTATTTTTTTTTATAGCGTTCACGTCGGGATTCGGAAATCGATTTCGAAAGGGATTCGAGTCTCTGCTCAACGACCTCCTCACATTCCCTACTTGTTTGAACTTGTTCTGAGCGGTGAATTAAAATAGACTATACCCATTGTTAATGACAAGTTTTTAATGATTCCATGTGCCCACGCTAAAAAAGCTCTTGAAGGTCTTAAAAATAAAGAAGATGTTCAAATTTTTCCTTTAAAGTCGCATCCACAGTTCTCATTCACGAGTGGACGTCAGTCTGGATGCCATGTTTTTTTAAGAAAAGATGATTGAAGAAACGGAACTGGTTACTTATGCCGAGAGCTTGAAGTTTGAAGGTCAATAATAAATACAAGTCAGTGACCAGTAGAACGATCAATAGTTGTAGCGATCGAGCGACGGCGGTGGTGGTGGCGGCGGTGGTATGCGAGCTGCAGAAGTGAAGAACCTCTTCTCCTACTGGCCTCTATTCACGCACGGAAGAACACGGAGCAAACGATCACTCCGAGAGGGCCGAGCACGGATTGTCCCCGGACAAGTGAACTTGCCTTGCTCCTGGCAGGAACTTTCTCAGACTTTCCTGCTGTCGATGGTTTGGCAGTCTTAGGGGCGGGGCTTTTGGCCGTCCTGGTGGACTGGGTGGACTTGCTCTTAATTATTACGGAATCCACGCTGGTCTCCTGGTAAGTCTCGTTTCTTACATCATCTTTACTCAGCTGGCCATCCACGGCGGCTAAATTTAAATTTAAAAAAAGAAATGCTTGAATTTCCATTCGAAAAGGCATCAATCGAGCCTCTGCTAAGATCGAGTGACTGCTGACTACCTTCAAGTACATGTCTGATATTCCTTCTATGACAGCATTCAGTAATGACATTTATCGCGTTAACATTTGTTATTGTTATTATTATTATTATTATTATTATTATCATTAATATCATTATTGTTGTCATCATCATCATCATCATCGTTATTATTATTATCATTATCATCATCATCATCATCATCATTATTATTATTATTATTATTATTGTTGTTGTTGTTGTTGTTGTTGTTGTTGTTGTTATTATCGTCATCGTCGTCGTCATCATCATCATCATTTTTGTTGTTATGTTGTTGCTATAAAAAAGAGCTAAAAGTGAATCTAAATTGAATTAGAAAAGAAAACTGAAACCAAAAGAGTCCCCTCCTTCGCCGTAGCTGGATATGACTCCACTCCAGGTGCTCCAATACTCCTTGCCGTCGATGACGTTAGACACCGAACAGTTGCAGGTAAAGTTACCGCTGTCCTTCATGACTATGGCCGAATTTTTCGACACCCAGTTTCCGTCAGCCGAATCGTTAAACTGACAAATCCACTCGTAAGTGATGGACGGGTAGCCCTCGGCTATGCACTGGACGGTCTCGTAGCGGTTGACCACGTCTTTGGAGATCCTCACGTTGTCCACGGGTCCTGATGAGAGCAATGTCGTCCTTGTAAGGCTTTAGCGGTGACATTTCGAACGCCAGAATCACTTACGCAGTCCAAGCGGATGTCATTAGTGGTGGTGGTGGTGGTGGTGATGATGACGACGACGACGACGACGACGACGATGACGATGACGACGATGATGATGATATTACAGTAGTACGAACAAAAACACAATAACCGATGGCATTTTGAAACAACTTATCACTGCAATCAGACGTACAACACATGCATCCGTTTCAAGAGTCACTTTCGACAGGAATGCTGGAGGATGAATGAAAAGCAGACGAAACCAACTTACTATTAACCTCGACCGTGGCGTTCGTCTCGTCGAAATTGGCCTGCGGCCATTCTTTGTTATCGTTCGAGATTGTGTAACGCCAGACGCAGAGGTAGGAGTTTAAGCCGTACGAGGGCGTTTCCTCTCCTTGAAGCAGTCCCTTGAAATCGCTTCCCTGGTCGGACTTTTCCGTCATTTCTGCAATCGTAGTGCCGGTGGAGTTCGTTATGGCCATGAAGTGTTCGAAAGAGAACCCTGCGGTATTGAACTCGACGCTGCAGGACAGCTTCACCAGCTCGCCGTAGAACACAGATTTGAGAGAATCCAGAACTAAGTTCAGTTCCTTCTCTTGGAAAATAATTTAGTTTCACTTAGAAATCGATTCACAACTTCTTCTTTTTTTTCTCTGTTTGATTGATTTAGTCAATCATTCGATAATTGGTAATTACTTCTATGATCGCAATCAAAAGCCACTCACTCAATACAATCACGAAAACATCTCTCTCGACCGATGGACATTTATAAAAGGAAGCCATGTCAGCCGCGGCCACCAGGGGCATGCTCTTCGCATTGCCTTCGACAGTCCACGATTCGTTACAGGCGAAAAAGTTGTCCAAGTCGAATGGCTCACCTATCAGCACTTCGACGACTTCGTAGTTATCTGACATGTCAAGGGAATGAGTCAATGGTCGACGATAAGTTAATTGCAGATTGCAAAAACGACGAAAATACAAAGCAGCTTAGCAGCTGAGTTCTGAAGAAGCTAGGTCAGCAGCACTTGCATTTACACAAAACCTCCGCAGATTAAAAAAAACAAAACAAAACAGTATGGCTGGAATAGTAACTTGCAGACCATTTTCGGCTCCAGCCAGGAACAAAGCCATGCAGAATGTTCCAAGGAAAGTCAGGATCATTTTCGAAGTTTATGCACGCTTATTTCGCTTCTCTTACGTCACTAACAACTAGAATTTAAGTACGCTCTGAACATCGCACATCCCTGGTTACTTCAGTGAAAGATAAATATTAGTTTAAAAAAATACAAATTATCGATTTTTTAGAAAATTAATTAAATTTTTTTTTATAGTCGATGCCCCCTCGGCTAAGAAGTTGGTCCCACAAATGCACCTTGGTTATCAGTTGATCTGGGTTCAAATATTTTGTCATTAGTGAAGTAGCATAACTAGAAATACAGTAGTTTAACAATTTTCAAAGTATTTTCAATGTAAATCGTTAATTTTAAATTTGTAAATATTTAAAATGCCCCTTTCATTAAATGTTCACCTGCAACGCTACCGGAACGGCAATACTGGAGACGAGTAGTTTTCTGTTCTTCACAGAAAGAGAAGATCATGTAAGATAGATAAAGGAGTAGTTCAATAAATTGCAGACCATAGTTGGTAGATTAAGGAACAGTTTACACGTCAGCATGGAGGGAACTTTAAAGTTGGCAATGATGAACTAAATTTAGTTTAATATTTTTGACCGAACAAATTTTTTGGGGCTTCAAAGATACAATGAGAAGACGTAAAACAACAGACTATTTTTGTTGCAATTGGAAATGATTGAAAAAATACCCATATATCTTTTATAAAAAGGCACAGGAACGTATTTTCTGACGAAAAGCTTTCACTTTGGCGTTCAAATCATAGAAGTGTGCAGTTTAACTGGTTAGATCTGCTGAAAAGGCTAATTTCGATGAGCAACACCATTCTTGTTCAAGAATATTTCAATCTCAGTTCGAAGCTAAAAAAAAACTGACACATGACTTTTCCACAACTAAGCCATTGGAGTATGACAAAGTAAGTCAAGAAACTAAGCTACGGCAAAGTAAGCCAAAAAGTAGTCATATAACTTAAAGTGTTCAGAAGTTCTTTGGACACATACTATTTGTCCAATCGTACAGATTTCAGTACGATTTTCAGTACATGTTTTCTATTTTTAATTTTTTCCGTCATTTTCATTTTTGTCGCGATCCGGATTAGAGACCTTGGAGGGCTGTAATTTGGACTCCCATGGACTATGATGTAAGGTGATGCAAGTGATGAATTAATAAGCTATTAGCTGAGATCATTATCACTTGTTATCATTAAGCCAAGCTTCGAGTTAAGCAAAAATTCTGAAGATGAGTAATAATACTAAAAAATACAAGAAAACTTAGCTCATCAACGAATCCGGACATTTCTAGTACTTAGAAACTCCTACCACGGAGCGTACCGACAGGGAATCATCAGAGGAGTGCCCCCGTAACCGAACGTTTCGGCCCAAACTCCTTACGTTCTCGGGGGGTGGGATCATCGTTTGATCAGGCGGGTGTCCCTGTCGGTTATTACCCTACGTTACCCATCATCTGAACATTGCCCATTATATGGTTATCGACTACAGACTCGCGGCGACCTTTACACATGGACACCATATCATGCAAACTGAGCGTTATATTTTCTTTGTAGCGGTCGCCTTCACTTTGAAAATTACGCTCACCGACCGCGCGCACATGTCGCATCAAACCCTCATTCGCGTTCTACGTCCTTTGCGAATGCGCGCGCCATCACCTCAACATCCAAAACGCACAATTTCATTTCCTAGAGAGGGAAATAAAAAGTAATTGTTCATTAACGTCCGTTGCATAGCTAGATGATTAGGACGGTGCTCCCGCAACGGGATTCGAATCCGTGCTGCCATCGTGAGAGGCGGAAGTCTTAACCATTAGACCATGCGGGAGCAC
>MPNW01000031.1:361490-363990 GCA_011800805.1 Hirudo medicinalis
AAGTAATTGTTCATTAACGTCCGTTGCATAGCTAGATGATTAGGACGGTGCTCCCGCAACGGGATTCGAATCCGTGCTGCCATCGTGAGAGGCGGAAGTCTTAACCATTAGACCATGCGGGAGCACTCCTAGAGAGGGAGGATTCAAACAATTTAACTCGTATTGTCGTTTGGGAGTGTCGTCAGTAGGGATGTGCAGTAACACAAGACTTGTTTCGTTCTATGATTCCTTCCTCACATTTCATCAACGCATTTTAAGAATGTGAATCAAACCTGAAAGTCATCTAGGGCACCTAATGTTAGAAGCGAAATTTGGGAATTTTGGGTTTGCAGCTTACAAGAATTTATGCAGTCACCTAATTCCAAAAATGTATATTACTTGTATTAAAATATTTTTCGTTTGAGAATTAAGTCACACATGAGACCAAGAATTTTCAGTATCGTTAAAATATGTTTCCATTGCCGGGTAGCCAAATAAACGAAAATGAAACACTTTCAACAATTTTATTTAAGATTTTAACATATTCTTAACATAGTAAGAAAACAAACAAATAAAGGACTCCTTAAATCCATCAACGAAAACCATGAACCAAAGAAAATGCAAACAAAACTGATTTAACGATAATTTTGGAGGCAAAGCATTGTCGTCGGAACGTTTGTGTAAATTGGTCAGTAACATGCTTAAAACGCAAAAAACCGTCAGAGTCGGACGTTCTTCTCTTTCTTCAGACCTTCTTCATCGCCTTCAAGAATTCTACATAAACAAACAGGAAACATCGAGTTACGAATTGGGTGTTAATAGTTAAATTATAATTAAACAATTATCCGCGGATTGAACGCAACAATTTCTACGTTCGCATGGTCATGACTAAAAAAAATTCAATTTAAACACGACAGAGAAGTGAACCCTTCACTTATCAATACCGCTAGTTAACAATAAAATAGAAATTTAAAAATAACAACCCTCGTAGTCAAGCTGTCCGTCACCATTAAGATCGATCTCTCGTATCAGCTCATCAATTTCACTATCCGTTATAATCTCTTCGAAAGCTTTCAGGACGCTCTTGAGTTCCGCTGGACTTATTTTACCTGATTTGTCTTTGTCGATTAGCTGAAAATTGCAGAAATGATGTAGGAATTCAATCCGGTCGGATTCCGGCTGTTGTCGTCTGCCAGCGTTTAAAAGTTGGAGCGATAACAATTGCTACTGTGTTGCTACTTTGAGAGCAAGAAAAAGTTTGCATAATTATTGCCCTTAATTTTAAAGAAACGTTATATTAATAATTAAATCATGAAAATTAAATTTTGAATTTAATAAATAATGAACTTAATGGATATTTACCTTAAACGCTTCCCTGATTACCTCTGTCTCGTCGGCCTCGGCATTTGCCGACATAACTTCAACGAATTCTTCAAAGTTTATGAGACCATCACCTGAAGCGCAAATGAAAAGATCAAATATTTATTTTCGAAAAAAAAAAACAAATGCAAAATGTGAAGTGAATGTAAAAGAGTTTCGGAATGACATTGAAAAACATGTCTTGATTTTCATGTCTATAAAAAGCCCAGGTTATGGATTGGTTTGTGTTCGATAAATGAGTCATTTTCGATGTTTCATCCATCTGTTCTCAACGGCCGTACACGTTTAATCATTCACTCGTTCATTCACACACTCAATAACTCATCCTCTCACTCACTCATTCACTCACTCACGTCATGAATGCCAAAGTTATGACGATGTCATAGAAACTTAGTTGTTGGTTATTTGCACTCTGAAGGACTTAATAATAATAATAATATCTCTTCATTAATATCTTAGGAATGTACACTTCAGCCTGCGATTACAGATTAATGATGATGATGATGACGACGAACAATGATCAATTTTAAGTCGCCATCTTGTCGATAACATCTCTAAAATACAAAGTAATGTTTAATTTATAAATTAACCAATCATAAATTATAAATAACTAGAAATATAACCTTTAACCCTTCGAGAAGAAATTACTAATTGACAT
The DNA here is from genome assembly GCA_011800805.1 of Hirudo medicinalis. Lineage (NCBI taxonomy): Eukaryota > Metazoa > Annelida > Clitellata > Hirudinida > Hirudinidae > Hirudo > Hirudo medicinalis. The sequence goes on from MPNW01000031.1 coordinate 363,508, forward strand.
TAATAAATAATAATAAACTGAATATAATTTTGATCACGTCCGACCAGCCGTAACAACTGCATCATAGTCTTTCCAATCATTAATATCATTATCAACATTTTGACATTCTTAATCAGTATGCAACATGTGCCGCCAGATGGCAGGTGGCCACACAACTTGATGATAATATATGAGAAATATTTGCCTCCTTCCCAAGGGCGCTTGTGGCAGTGCAGGATGGGTTTCGAACACGAAACATTACGACTGTTGCCATTACCGCCGTACGCAGGAAAGTAACCCATTCGGCCAACCCGCATGCCAAAGGCTGTTGAGGTCATAAATGACTCCCTAACTTTTGAAATCGACAAGCGCGAAAAAGATAAGACAGCTTATTTCGAGAGAATGTAGGATTCGAAAGATCCTCCTTTTGACCTGGACGTTCTTCCCTGTCATTACCTAAAAATTGTTCATCAGTGTCCGTCGCATGACTAGATGATTAGGACG
>MPNW01000031.1:366490-408990 GCA_011800805.1 Hirudo medicinalis
TATTTTAATTACGTCTTGTTTCTTTATTTTAAGTTCAAATTCAGATCTTTTTGTTCTCGGTAATCATGGACAGTTTCTATTGATATTAATTGATAAATAAATCATAAAAATATACTTTTACTTGTAAATGTAATCTTGAAATGTCACTCTGAACTCCAGAAGTCTTGCCTCAGGGTTAGGGGAGGGGCCCTAAGAGGCCCCCTTGAGGGGGGGGGGTAGCCCTAAATTGGATTGGCTAGAATCAGCGCCGGTCGAATGGGATAGGCTGGTTTGAGAATGTTGAGAGGTAATGATTTTTTCGTGTCGAAAGTTATTCAATATGTTTGGAGATTTGAAAGCAGAGAAGGAATTCTTTTTAGTTTGTGTTTTTGTTCTGGAAAATTTCTCTTGAAAAGGAAAACAAAAAGGTTTCCGACAATTTCTCGGAAATTCTCGGAAATGTTTTGAGGTTTTGTTTTTTATTTTTTTAGTTGGACTAAAAGCAGGAAAAATTCTGCTTAGTTTCGTAGAAATTGACCGCTGTACATCTCCCAGTCTCCAACTGATCCTGGTTTTCAACATGTGACAGGATCGCGCACATCCCTGTTCTTCGTGCGAGAGATTTGTTTACCTTTCTCGCTCTCTTGCGTGCTCCTTTTTGGTAGCTCTGGATATTTGTCGGAAAAACTTGTGGCATAGCTTGTCAGCTAATGAGGAATTTGTGTCTAGAGTTTATCTTGAGTTTCGCCGTCATGACGCCAATCGTTTAGATCATTTACGCTGTCCGAGCTTTCTCAGTAGGTCACTCAATCACCCGTGAATTATTTGAGGGCCGGGGAAGCCACGAGAAAACGTAAAAAACCTTATCCCCGTCCTCTAATAAAGCAACGATAATCGACATTTTGGGCATCTCCTCCAGCATCCGCTATGATTCCATCCGGATTCATTACGACCCCATAAAACCGATGCCCTACTCAGTTGATGTAGATCAACGTCCGTTGCATAGCTAGATGATTAGGATGATGTGCTACCACAACGTGTTGTCATCGTAAGAGGCCTAAGTCTTAACCATTAAACCATTAGGGCTTGTACCCTAGATATATCATTGGTAGTCGTGTTTGGGTAAGGATTGATCTAGATGAGGGGTTAACCTTGACCTTAATCAAAGAGATTATTATCTAGAGCAAATGTTCTTATACTTTTTGGGAACCAAACCTGAAGGCTAACCCTAAAGCTGTGACAGGCTGGATGGACCTTGAGTGGATGGCAAAGGTACCAAATGATTTATCAAAGAAGCCTTCTAGTGATGAAGTTAAGACATCAGCTTTAACCACAACTTTAAATCCAAGCAATAGGGGCTAATGCACTGACCCTATCAGGGGGGTATTTAGTAGCATTGTACGACTGACCTGACATGACGGAGCTAGGGTTAGAGCCTTTACCCTAATTGAACAGAAGAGTTTAATACAGTCCCAACGTTAAGCATTGACCATATCCTCATCACGGACATCAAAGCAAGCATCTTTTCATCTTCTTTAAAACAAAAGCAAGTAATGCTTACCTCTGTCTTCTCCAGATTGCAACAAACCATCCCTAACCCTAACCCTAACCCTAACCCTTCTTTTAATTGGAGCGACTTTAGAAGCAGAATGGCATTTCGTTGAATTAAAGGGCAATTATATAAATGGTTAAAAGCGCCTCTGACGCTATGCATATGGCGCTATATAAATGAACTACAAAACAAAAAACAAAAACAAAATAGTGCCAAATGCGTAATCTTCGAAAAAGTAGATAGATGAATCTACGTAGATGAAGTAACCTATGACCTAGTGCTTTGTCTCAGACGCATACAAAAGCCTCCGACCCAAAGACACTCTAACCCTAACCCTTCTCAAATATTTAAAAGTCATCGATAATTTATTTATTTATTTTCATAGATCGATTTTATAAAATCCAATCTAAAGCTATTAATTCATCCTTGCATTATCCTTTTCGTATTACTTCCATCTGTAAAAAAAATTCGATGCTTTCGGACAAATGCATTCTGATCGAAGGACAAACACAACAGAGGACAAGGCAAGCCCAGGAGTTTCAGGATAAAAAATGCCAAGACTTTGCCTGAATTATGGCTGGCTCTAAAAGCAGGAAAACTGGATGCTATAGAAAAATTTAAAACCAGACACCGCCAGACGATAAAGAACATCGTAAAACAATTTGTCCTCTTATTAAGGTTTGGACCGGAAGATTCCGGAGCTTGATTTTAATTGATTGAAAAGGATTGAAGTTGATTGAAAAGGGTTGAAGCTGATTGAAAAGGGTCGAAGTTGATTGAAAAGGGTCGAAGTTGATTGAAAAGGATTGAAGCTGATTGAAAAGGGTTGAAGTTGATTGAAAGAGACGAGAGATTATTGAGACATCTACGAATAACTTGTGATTTTTTTTTTATTTGTAATTTGATCATTTGAGATGCTTCTTTGTTATGGTCGAGATCAAAAGCATTGTTGTAAACCTCGTCTGTGGATTAAGTTCGACTACACTGTCATGACAATCTAGCTTAAAATGATGTCTACGAAATGGACAATTCATCAATAGCACTCGATTTTATATTTAGATTTCTCTTTATTTTGAGGTAATCCTCCATCTGGAAAAGTCAAATAAAAATTCCAAAATAGGGACGCCGAGAAATAAACAGACATCCGAAATAATAGATGGATTGACGTTCAAAGCGGCACACATCAACAAAGTCTCTGCAATAGCACGGCGTAGACTCCGCGGTGCAAATTTTACGTCTCTTGCAATTAATTTCCAGCAAATCGAAGTCTCGCCGATGCCTGGACGTGGAAATGAAATGGCAGTTTTCTAAATAACAGTTTTCCAAGCAATTTCTTGGAGCCGATTCCAGTCATTGTTCGAAAAAGCAGGCATCTAAAAGTGCCAATTTGATTGGGAATGAAGAATAATGGAAGCATATTGCATGAATAATGGATAGTCGATGGAATCGACAATGCAAGGTTTCAGATGTCAGTTCTGTGAGTGCTTATCAAAGCCTGTTTCCCCTCTCGTAAATAATAAATAATTTGGAATATATAATAANATTATTATTATTATTATTATTATTATTATTATTATTATTATTATTGTTATTATTTATTATTATTATTATTATTATTATCATCATTATTGTTATTTTTTATTATCCGAATATTTTCATAGGCATTGAAATCGTCACGTTTCGAAGAAGTCATTAAGGACAAAAGAGTGTATATTTGTTTACTGCTTCTGGTCTACAGAGCCGCCATGGGCAGCGCTCCTCAACACCTCACCGAACTTTTGACAACCTCTATCCCCGGTAGGGCATCCCTCCGGTCTTCCAGCAACAGGGCTTGTTGTTCCTAGGCCCCGGACGGTCAGGCAGGGGGGCAGGGTTCCATGTCTGCGCACCCAGGGTATGGAATTTTCTTCCAGTCCGTCTTGCACCGACAATAGAACTTTTTAAACCTCTACTTAAAACCTACCTGTTCAGTCAATCGTCCTGAATTAATTCTGACTGTTTTTAATCATTTTATTTTACTCGGATCACTCAATGGAAGAACTGAATTGTCGGCTACGTCTGACATAGTGCCTGCACATCCCTTTGGGATCATTTGAGCACTTGAACAATGGGATGGATGAATGTGAATGTGAATATGAATGTGAATGTGAATCAAAGAATGGAAACACAGGAGACTTTTCGAATGTCGATCTTTCCAGAGGAATGGCTTTGAATGAACTCGTCCTGCATCGATTGATTGGTGCATTGTTTTCTTGAACGAAAGAATGAGTGAATGAATGAGTGAATGAATGAATGAATGTATGTATCGATCGATTGATTGATTGATTGATTGATTGACTGATTGACTGATTGATTGATTGACTAAAATGAATGAATGCTCAATTAATGAGTGGCACAATTTAACTTAAATTATGCACAGGCTAGAACTGACTGAGCATGTTTATCATTACAACAGTTATTATTATTACTATTATTATAATTATTATTATTATTAAATCTATTTTTAATTAAATCTTGAAATTAACGTTAAGAAAACAAATCATCAACTGCAAATCTGCAAATAATCATCATCAACTCCGCAAAATTATAAACGCATCGGCGTCACTAGCAACAAAAGCTTCTCACCATAGTTGGAGGTACCTCTGTGAAATACAACAACAACAATAGAATTCCTTCAAATTGAATCTCTCGTCAGCCTGTCAACGTATTCATCTTTTTATTCATCTGACATGTTTGAATTTAAAGCTGCTCTCGACATTTTAAAATCAATCTTAAATCAAAAATGGACAAAAGTAAATAAAAAACAATTTCCATAATTAGTCTTTTTATTGTTCGAACAAAACGTTTGCTTTATCGAATAAAAAAAAATTGTATTGTTTTATAAATACTTAATAATATCAACAAAACTACACTATTCATGCTTTCAACATTCTAAGGAAATACTTGCAGCTCAGCACAGGCTTTAACATTTAATCATCCATACAACAGTCGTAATGTGTCGTGTTCGAAACCCAGCCTGCACTGCCGCAAGCGCCCTTGGGAAGGAGCGCTATATAAATGGTTAACAAGAAGCGCCTCTGACGCTGTGCATATGGCGCTATATAAATGAACTACATTTACATTTATTTACAACTAAGCGAGCCTTAACAAGATTGATTCATCTTGCTGACATGTTAATTTTTATCTTAATTCATGACCCATTATCTACAGTGCAGAAAAATTCCGACCGTCAAAAGCTTCATCAGCTTTCAAGACTTGTTCAAGATCGGAACTCTGGAAAGAGCTTCTGATCTTTTACGATTCGATTTTAAAAATTATCCGTGTTGTTAATTTGGTAAATAAATTAACTAATCGAATTAATTACTCGTTACCATATAATTCATCCAATCAAAGCTAACATTTAAGAAAAACTCAATCAATCGATCTGGATCATCCCCAACATTGCATAAAAGTGAACTTAGAATAAAACCTAAAAATCAAAAAGGTAAACAGACCGAACTAACCTCGTGAAGAATTTAAAAGTCTACACGTGTCAGGATTAACCAAATCACGTCTGCTTATAAAGGAGACAACATAGCCAGCCCAGTGAGGCCTGCATTTTGTCATGCACAGAACGTATGGCATGCTGTTCATATCTCGGCAATCACACGGCTTCTAATAGTTGATATTTGTGAAGCATTTGTTCATTAAATAAGCTTCGAAAGTTGTCATTGTCTTCGTCGTCGTCATCATCGTCGTCGTCGTCATCGTCATCGTCGTCGTCGTCATCATCGTCGTCGTCGTCGTCGTCGTCATTTCAACGAGCCTTCAACAGTCGAGCAATCAATTGCAATCATTACGAGGACTGCTGTCATCGCCAAATGNAGATATACAGAGATATACTATATCTCTATATAGGCTATAGAAAGATATACAGAGATATACTATATCTCTATATAGGCTATAGAAAGATATACAGAGATATACTATATCTCTATATAGGCTATAGAAAGATATACAGAGATATACTATATCTTTATACAGGCTATAGAAAGATATACGGAGATATACTATATCTCTATATAGGCTATAGAGAGATATACAAGAGTGATGCAGACAAGTAAGAATTAAAATCATTTAATTATAAGTTGTTTGTTAAGATCAGTGGATGAGAGACACGTCTGGTTAGGGTTGTGGAGCTGATGATTTCGGGGCACAGAATTCCAGGGTTTGACGATTCGGCTGACCAATGTGGCTTGTGATGGAGCATTTTACTTTGGCGTGGACTGAGGGGATGACTACATGGGAGACGATACGAGGTCAGGGAATTCTGGAATGGTTCAGTGAGCGAAACTGTAAACTATTTCATAGCAGAGGCATAAATCGTCGTGGATAAAGCGTCGATGATCATGAGTGTTCAAGAGTCTTGAGTCCGAGTTGCTACTGAAGTCTGCTTCTGCAAGGCAATGCACTCAAATCCTTGAATGAGAAATATGTTTGAACGCGTTCAAACAATATAAATACATATATTATAAGCTGTCTGTTATGGGGTTCCCCGGACTGGGGAGCAATATTCGATGATTGGGCGACCTAGGTTCAATAAGCTATGGTCAGATTTTTTTGTCTCTTGTACGAAAGCATTTGAGAATTGGACGCATTCTGATAAAGGCCTTGTGAATGATATTAACTTTTAAATTGAATATTCAATTTTACGAGCGCATTAAAAAGAAATAATTTCTCTAGCGCTTTCAATAAATATTTTTCACGGAATTTATGTAGCTCTTAAATGTGTTCCTGTTTGCCAAAGGATGCTGCGCAGCGCATATTATTGAACTTTGCCGGATTTTAAATGAATTCATTTGTTTGCGAATAATTTTATTACACAACAACTTAGTTGACTTATAATATTATTTATTAATTGCTACACATTATCGAAGATCGAATCAAATGCTGACCTAATACTGTATTGCAATGAAATAAATTTCAATCAGAAATGCAAAGATTTCGAGTGCAACTACGAAATACGGCTTGTTTTTAGCTCGAAAGAAGACTGTTTAACATAAAGTGGAACGAATTTGCGAGTTTTAACGGGCGACTACGAAGCGATTTGTATGTCTCAAGTTTCAAAGCGTCAGATTTTTAGCAAAACTTCGGATCTTTGGCTGTCTGCCTCATAACCCGGCAGGTTAATTTCAGCATGAGCACCAGGTTTCGATAGATTAAACTTTTCGGTATTCTACAGCGATGAATAATTCTTTAGAGAGCACTTTGCTATTTTTCGAATAAAGAGAATGAGCCAAAAATGAAGTTTGACTTTGTTCAATACTGGAATTCCTAGCCTTTTTTTCTCCTCATAAAAATAAACCTTATTCCAAAACATTCAGAAATTGCGGAAATGATTGCGGAAAAACATAATCATACGAAAAACCAGTAGTTCGCTGCGCGTCTGTGAATGAGTGAGTCACTCTTAATTGCTGCTGTCTCTCCCAACTTCAGCAACTGAAGAGTTATGCACATCCCTCTAGAAGCTATTAGCTCTGTAAAAAACTTGTTTGTAAGTTTGTTTGTTGTAAATTGTTTCAATAAATGTTTAATTGGAAACCTTTTAATGAAATTGTGGATTGTTGGAATAAATTTCTGTCGAAAGAATCCTGGTCTGAGAAAAGGAAGTGCTTCTCACTTCAGCTAGGCAAAGTTTTGAGTTCTATTTTGCCGATGCCAAGTCTCGGAAGAGCTGGCTAAAGGAAATTTTTGTTTTAAAATTAAAAGCAGAATTGAGTTAATGTTGGTCTAGAAGTTTGTAATTAAAAATGAGTGGACGCGAAACTTTTGTTGTCATGACTGATGGCAAGCCCACAACAGTTATAAAGACGAAAAGTAAGGAACAGACATCAAACAACTTTGCCTCATCATCAAATCAAAAGTTGCCTTTCAAGTAAAGTAATATTTTTTTAAATTAAATTATCCTATTCATTGTACCGTTCTGTAAATTCTAAGAAAACTTTCTTCTAAGAGTCTAATTGCAGTAATCATTATTTACATTTCTTCTATAAATGGCATCAATTAATACAAACTTAAAACATAAACCGTAAAGAAGTGGTGTGAATAATACCTTAATTTATGCATACAATCTTTCGCGGTACCTTCTCTTACACAAGGAGCGCTGTTCTGCTGTACATGTTGCTAGGATGAATCCTAGCTGGATGTTTGTTTATGTTTCCATGCTATCGACAATTCGATAAGCGAAATTTTGAACGTGATTTAATTTCGGTAAATGGAATTCTATTTGAGCTGGTAAGCCGGCGTCGCATTGATTTCTACTATCCTCCCCAATCAGGTTTTCTGGAAAAAGCAAAGAACATATCGATCAAATCGAAGCAAAGGTATCTGAGAAAATATTGATTCAATTGATCGTCGTCTAAAGTTATGATTGTAGGGTTGTTTTTTAAATATTTTCTTTTGTAAACAGAGACTGAGGACAGAAAATGCTCTGCTTCTTTGCAAAATACAAGTTTTAGAAAAAGTGGGACAAATTGAGCATTGCTTATTATTAGTGGTTATTGATAGATTTAACATTCGATATCATTTTACTTACTTAAAACGTTACTGTACATTTTACTAAACGTTAAATGCAATTATTGTTTCCTGGATATCACTGGAACTATAGGTCTGGAATGACCTTCTCCCTATCAACCTACACTTAAACTCTTCAAATGTCAGTTGAAGACCCATCTATTCAAGATGGCATTCAACCAAGAGCCAAGGCGCCTTTGACTCCATGCTTACGGCACCATTTAAATGACCTATTATTATTATTAATATTATTATTATTATTATTATTATTATTAATTATAATTAATTAATATTAATATTATTATTATTATTATTATTAGCTTGTGATAACTGTTGCTCGTGGTTAATACCATGTCTGCTGATTCAGGAATAGCACATTACGACCTGTTATAAAGCGAGTCCCTCATTTTTTCAGGAAATCGACCTCACAAAGAAGCCGACCGACCCGAGGACGTCCCATCGGGTAGAATCGGAGGAACCAAAAGCGAACCAGAGTCTCAACAAAGAAGCAATGACCCAGTTGAAAAGTTTTTCAGATGCAGAAACTCAGACATTCTTTCTGGACCTTGACTGTCGGACGGATGTCAACTGCAACAACATGACTTGTCTCCAGGTGTGGACGTCGTCATATTCATTGTCATCATAATGTTCATCGTCATCCTCGCCACGCCATGTCATCAGTCGTCGTCGTCATCATCATCGTTGCTATTGTAGTCATGGAAGAAATTTACAGAGTTTGTTTATGATAAGATAAGAGACCAGACTCTTGGTTCACCCCACTGTTGATCATGATCATAAAAATGACATGATGACGATGTTGTCGATATGTTAAGGATGTTGTCGATATGATAACGATGGTGACTCCTGACATCCTTCCTATCTCAGTGTGGATCCACCATCAGTTCAAACGTGGACCTTGTGAGACTTGTGGACCAAGCTAACAGGAACTCTGCCAGTCACCAGATAATGCTGAGGATTGAAAGTCCCAAGGTAGTGATGATGATGATGATGATAAAGCAAGTGATGGTGGTGGTGATGATCAAAATTGGACTGATATAATGATTATTATTTCTACACTTTTTATCGAGATCGCCATAAAGCATCCCTCACTGATGACAATAACAATGATAAAGTTTAAAACTGGCAAACATTCCAGCTGGTCGTCATTCGCAGGTGATGATCGCCTCCTCTTTGAATCCTTTCGTTCATCCAGGTGTTTTCTCCGGTATCTCCGTCGAAATCCACACCCGATGACTCCAGCATCGGCGAGTCCCTCGCTTGTCTGCCCTGCATTCCTGCCCAGCAGCACGTTGACGAGACCTTCCAAAAGCTCCAAGAGGAGCTCGTGGCCTGCAAGCTGCGAGAGGCGGAGTCCAGTCTCGGCTTCAAGGAGCTGCAGCAGAAGGTCAACCAATTGGGAAGGCAGTGGCAGGTTTGGCCGTCGACGAATAATTTAATTAATTATAATATGATTATAATATAATTATAATAATTAGAATCATTTAACCTGCTTGAGTCTTGGGTGAAATTACTTCGTCATGTTAACAAGTAATTTAAATAAATATGCCACTTATAATTTGTTACAATTTGCCATCGTCCTCTACCTCTCTAGCAATTCCTGAAGGACAATGAACATGCCAAAAACTCTGGCGACATCAAAACCAGGACTCTTCTCGACCTCCGAGAGGCGGTCATGGCTCTCAAGGTCAGAGAGACGTGCATGGTGTCCGACTTCAACGAGCTCAAGCAGAAGCTCATCGAACTGGAGACAGAGGCAAGTCGTCGATTTGTTGTTTGCGTGCGGAGCAAAAGAGAACGATTAGCTCGTTCGTTCGTTCGTTCACGCAAGCATTTCTGCGTCCAGAACAACGTCAGCAAGAGACAAGAGAAGAGGCTCCAAGAAGAGCTGGATAAACTCGAGGAGAAATTGTCGGAGGCATCCCTGAGGGAAGACGAACTGGTGAATGGAACGAAGGACCTCGAGAGGCATATCTCTGACCTCAACACCAAGGTGGTCGCACTGGCGACGTGAGATGACGTCTGTGAAAGACTTGGTTGAGCTGATTTAGCTGTGCTTATGGTTTGAGGCATGATGATGATGATGATGATGATGATGATGATGATGATGGTGGTGGTGGTGATGATGCTGATGATGACGATGATGATGCTGATGGTGATGGTGACGGTGATGATGATGATGGTAGTGGTGATGATGGTGCCCTCATATCTTCTGTCTCTTAGTGCCAAGAGGACCTGATCATGTTCAAGATAAAGGACGCAGAGTGGTGTCAAACTGCAGCTGCTCTCAGGAGGAAGGCGTCGGAGCTTGAAATAGAGGTGGACAAGTTTTGCTTTGAATTCTTATGTGTGTCAGGCACGTGTACTCGATCCCATGTTTGGTTGCCATCAGTCTTTGAACTATGTTGCTTGTTTTCCAACAGAACCATGAACTTGTCACTGCTCTGAAGCTCAGCAACCCAAGACATTCAGAGATGTTCGAGAAGATCAGGTCTCAAGGGCAGAGCAGTCTTGCCAAGGACAAGGTCATCGTTGATAAACTTGTATTTCTTAAATTGTTTGTTGCCGTCTTGACATGTAGTCACAGATTTCTAGTGGTTGATGTAAATTAGTTAATGGACTCCATCCACGTCAAATAATAATGTTGAAGCTTGGTTTACTCTTGTGATGGAACGAGTTTGAACTATGCTTTTCTCAGTCAAACTCTGAAGTCGACCAAGACGTGACTCAACCCTTGGACAGATTCTCCGACGTTGCCAATTTTCAGCAAAGCATCATGGAGCTCTTGTCCAAGTGCGACATGTCCGACATCATGACGGAGTCTTTCATAGCCGACACGATGTTCTTACAACCAGCCTCACTCCTCGTTGAAAGCCAACCCGTCCATCAAGGTTCTGCTCCTGAACTTCGAAGTTCTGAGGCACGACGATCCAGCGTGATTTCTGATGAACACGATGACGTCACCAACCTGCAGAGTGTCGACTGTGATTCTTTGGAGCGATTGAATCTCGAGTGAATGTTGACAATAAAAATCTCATGCCTCCTTATGCTATCAGACATCTTTAAACTTTCGTATTTGATAAGCGTTCCCGCAGAAATGTAAAATGTAAAAATTGAGATGTAAAAATTAATTTTCATCAGAATGAATAAATCGCGTTTGCAATTTGGTAGTTTTCGCATCGCCCATCCCTTTTTTGAAAAACGCGGCAGACGTCAGCCAGCGGTTTTCAAAAGTAACTCAAAAAACAACAAACACGAGTCGCAAGATAATCTCCAGCTATTAAAGCTTTTCGTAGCTTGTAATAAGCCGCACAATTAGCACGCTTGATTGCAGAGTCGACTCTTTAATTGAAAATGGGTTCGGTTATCGCGAAACAGAGAGGCGATGAGTTAAAACTGTGGGAGGGACTGAGAGACGAGGGATACCTCAAGAAAGGTCTCATAGGATCGGGGGGCTTTAGTTCCGTCTTCAAATCCTGGTCCACGAAGCACAACAAACTGGTAGCTGTCAAAATCGTAAACAAGGAGGAAGTCGATGATGATGGTAATCGTCCTGTTGAGAAATTCCTATTTAATTTATTTTCATTACCAATTTCCAGCCAAATGTACATCCTTATCTTTTCGACTAGATTCTCTTCCTTTAGAACTTGGAGTTTGGTCAAAACTGGATCATCCAAATTTGGTTCCTCTGATAGACATGTACATGGGGCGAGGTTGGATCTATTTTATTACTGAATACAGCCATCGGGGCGACTTGCATAAGTGGCTTTCGGACGGAAATTTCCAGAGTCTTCCCAAGAGGTGCTCTTGGATTCATCAGCTGGCTGATGCACTGTGTTACATGAAATCGCTAGGATTTACTCACGGAGACATAAAACCTGCGAATATTCTAATATTCGATGAAAACACCACTGTGAAGTTGTGTGACTTCGGCAGTATAAAGCACACAGACGTCAAAAGCACAAATTTCTCAGGTACCTTAGGCTTTTTGGCTCCCGAAGTGTATTATAAAAAGCCGTATGACGCCTCCAAAGCCGACGTCTGGTCCTTAGGTTAGCATCATAAGCATTTACTTTTTTGAATGATTTACGAACATCACTAAGATTAGAATTTGACTAAGAAATAACAGAAATTAGAAAGTGGTGTAGAAGTTGATGACAACATGATGAGCATCTTTTAAGACGAAGGTTTTTTGTTTTTTTTTTAATTTGCAGGATTGACTTTCTATTTCCTCATCGTTCCTGAGAAATACAAAGATGTTTTGAAAAACGACCTTATGATAGTACCAGTGAAAAAGCTTTCAAATTTGGCTTGCGGCAGATTGCTCAGGCGAATGCTGCAGCAAAAACCCAGCTTGAGGATATCCATCAGCGAAGTATGCGAACATCCCCAACTCTCACAATACAGACAGTCCACCAAACGAAAACTATCAAATGTAAAGGAACCATTAATACCCAAACTTCCTAATTTGATGTACCGTTGAAGAATGTATTTTTGGACTTTTTGCCAATAAAAATATCAAGAATTTATATTGGGCGACATATATTTTGCGAATCATTGTGATTCATCATCAATAACTGACATTAGAAACAAAATTCATATTCAAAATGAAAAATAAAATCAATTAAAATTTACTTTTATTACGTGTTATTTGAGAGCATGAATGATGTAAAATTTAAGATTATTTTCTCAAAGGACGATTGGTATTTTTTTCAAGATTACATAATTTATTTTAACAAATGCAGCCATTTAAATTCAAAATCTCATTTTTTTAGTGTTTTATACAGGCATTATTTAGATTTTGGGCGGGGTGAATATCCTTGCAGTCTGGAATTAAGCAGGTGTAAGATCGCTCGTACGACAAATTAAACATGTCACGACTACCTATTTCGTTTGTTACTGGCAATCAGAACAAACTAAAAGAATTTGTTATGATTCTTGGTAATGAACTTTCTGGCAGAGTGAGTATTTGTCCTTCTGTTTTTTGTTTGAGGGAGGCTTTATTAATCTAAAACAGTGAACCTGAAGAATTAGGCAGATTCTAAAATTTCGAATTTGTGCCAAATCAGTGCTAGCAATGTTTTACCCGAGTCTAAAGCATTTTTTAATATGACAGTTAAAGCAAAATGTTTAAAATTAACAACAGATCAAAAGTGTAGATATTGATCTGCCTGAATACCAGGGCGAAGCAGACGACATCAGTCGGCTGAAATGTGAAGAGGCTGCCAAGCACATAAAAGGTCCAGTCATTATTGAGGAAACTGGTCTTTGTTTCAAGGCCTTGGGGGGTATGCCAGGCCCTTACATAAAATGGTTCCTAAAGTCCATGGGGCCAGAAGGCAAGCATTATGTTGTTAAGATTGAAGACTTATTTCTAGTTATTATTATTATTCCTTGGAGCTTTATTGCAGTGAGCCATTATTTTTATGTCGTACTTCTGGCCATTTATAACCTTGTAAATTATTACTAATCATTTTACCAATAAAGTACATATTGCTAAATTACTAATTGAAACAATTCAGACAAAAGCTTCTGTTTCATTAAGGTCTCCACAAGATGTTGGTCGGTTTTGAGGACAAGTCAGCTGTAGCCATCTGCACTTTTGCCTATTTCAGCGGAAAACCTGGAGACAAAGTTCTCCTCTTCAAGGGGGAGACAAAAGGCAAGATAGTCTCACCGAGAGGTCCTCGCGATTTTGGATGGGACCCTTGCTTTCAGCCCGAGGACTTTGAACAGACTTATGCAGAGATGGAGAAGACCCAGAAAAATGTGATATCCCATCGATACAGAGCCCTCGAAGAACTGAAGAAGTTTTTGCTTTTGGAGAGTTGATAATTGACGTGGCTTTCTTCTCCGCTACCTCTTTTGACATAAAACATCAGATCTTAGGTTGAATTTGATAAATTAGTGTTTCTTTTTTCTCAGGTTATTTGTTTATTCACAATAAGTTCAACAAGAAGATCTTGCATTCTGTTTTACTGAACCCTAGGGAAACTCAAGTATTCCAAAGATACTTTATTTGCAAAATAAGCCTGTAAAGAGATGTTTGATTTAGAGGAACATATATACAAAAAACCCTCAAAAAAACTTTAGAGGACACTGCAAATGAGAATTAACGAGATTGAGGTTTCTGGACCAATAAGTGGGATGAGGTCGTCTTCCAGCTCATATTTAAAGCTGTCGAGCAAACACTGCCCCTCCAAAGCAAAGAACTCTACGAGGGAAGCGTTCTTTTGACCCTTTTGATAGGCTCTTGCTATTGGGACCATTAAAATGCATGAAATTGACCGTCCAGATTCAGATCTACAACAAAGTCATCATTGTTCTCGAACCATAAAGGTCAGCCTTATCCTAGTGCCTCTCGGGTTCCTCGCTAGGGTGTCGTTCGGAGCGGCGATGATGTTGTTGTTGTCGTCCGGAACCCTCGGTCGGACGTTGAAACGAACGGCCGGGTTGTTTTCGTTGAGACGAAATCTTATGCGACCAAGGACGCTCGACCCGTTCCTTCTGAGTTCCGCCAAAGCTCTTCTAACTCGAAGCTGGCTGTGCATGGCTGGGAGCTCGTAGTGATGAAAGAAGTACATCATGGAGTGCTGCGAACAAGTTAATAATCAACATTTAACAGATTACAAGGTTTTAATTTTCTTCGAATGGCGTCTGCTTCCTATTGGCGAGCCATGAATGGGCCGTTTCCAGTAGTTGCAAAATTAACCAAGAATACATTCCTACCTGTATGAAGAACCAGCTGGTCATCATTGCCATCATTGAAAACCTTCCCTTGTGTCTGACATAATACATGTAGAAAGCAAAGTGGTAGAGGAAGAAAAACCTGCATTAAGAACGTAAAAAGGTTAAACGTAAACAACAACGAAGTCAAAAATACACGTCGAAAAATTGATCTGACAGTTCAAGTCAGAGCACGAGAAGATGCTCACTTGGACCAGTGGCGTTTGGACATGTTGCAGTGGCAGCAGACAGTATAGAATTGGTTGGCCGTCCATACGACGAGCAGATTAAGCACAAAGGTATGGTTGTCGTAGAACATGTATTTCATCAGATCTCTGAAACCTGGAGAAGCGGTAATTACCAATTTCAACTCGAAAGCAGTAATGGTTTGATTATCACTGAAATGTATCTAATAAGTAGTGGTCAATAATGCCATTCTCATGACGACGCTTAACGCAGATATAAAGATATAAATTTTGTAATTCGTAATTTCTATTGCTTAAATATGTGCACGAAATAAATCACGACCACCGCAACGGCACTGCAACGTCAAGATGACATCACCGTCGCCAAGAGACGAGCACGACTCACCGATGATTGCAATTATGGAGACCATCATCGACCCGACGGGCAAGGAAGTCGTCGGGTTGTTGAGGTAGAGGAGGTTAACTGTTTGAATTTCAACGAACCAGATGTCAATTTTGATTTAACTTCATTTCAAGTTGTTCGTCTTTAATCGAAGGATCGATTCAAAGTGCGTCGACTCGCACGAAAATGTTCGTTCGAAAATTTCAAACGTCTCGAAACCAAAAAAACATTTCGTTAAAAAAAAAAATAGCCAGCCTACCTATGACCTGAGAGAAAGTGTTGTAGCTGTATTGTAGGAGAAGTGATGAAAAAGCAACCTGTTGGAAACGGGAACAAGGATGATTAATCGATCCAAACGAACCTCGATTAAGTCGATTAAACACTGCACAATGAATCGTTTATGCGACGTAAACAAAAGATAATGCACTCTTTAGCGACAATTCCGAGTTGTCTCGCTTACAAATATCACCATGGAGACGGCCGCAATGACGGTTCGGGAGAGGGGCGTCGTCCTCTCGGTGCTCAGTTTGGTCACGGGGTTCAAGCCGAGGATCTTGAAGTAACCTGGAGGAGCATGGAACAAACAGGTTTATTTAAAAATTATTTAATCGCTTAAATTTTCGCAAAGTTCTTGCTGTAATCATCGATAACAAAATGGAGGGAGGGAGAGGAAAATGCGAGATGAACTCGTCTGCAAACCGACCCTCCGTAAAGTTGTTGGCAATGAGAAAGTTCTCGAGGGATATCGTGACGACGTCCCGAAAGCCGATCAGCTCTTCCAGGAAGACCCTCTTGTAGAAGCTGCTGCCGAAGCAAGGGTTCGATTCTGGATCTGAAAGGTCGGTCGTCGATTTATTGACGAACGCACGCAAGATTGTTATCCGCAACAACTGATTGACTAATTTAATACTTAATTTACTAATTAGTAATTTACTACTTAAACTAGATTTAATCGTCTGCTAACTTACATTAGCCTCAACTACTTTCCATTAAGTAACACGGCACTCTCGTGCACGAGAATTAGAAAAGCCATGTCTTCATTCCACAAACAACTGACCGAGGCTGATGTCCACGATCGGAACCTGGAGTTGCTTTCGGGTCGCGTTGCCGAGAGAAAGGAGACCGGGACTTTGCGAGTATTCGATCACAAAGCGATTCGATATGGTGACTACGCAATAAACAAAATTATGTAATTTAAAGGAATATAAAATTCTGCAAATTATCGAAAGGCCATAAAATCCAGACCCCGGTTTTCGAACAAAACGACGTTCAATGTTTATAAACACATGGAAATAGCATAATTAGTCATCAGCTGCTCACAATAGCTGAAAATCTTCTCCAGCATCTTGTCTACTCTAAGATCGAAAACCTCCAGCCAATCGGATGTCAGGGTGGGAAATCCCGACACGCAATTGAACCAATCAAAGGTGACCAGAGGTTCATTTGGCCACTGAAAGTGACTTGAGTTGGTCATGCCAAAAGTCACATTGTTGACTGTATAGAATAGGATGATAGCATTTATTATATGGAAGATATTAATACTTCAATATAAATCAATGATTTTGATATTTCATTAACTCTTACAATCTATATCATCGGCCAAATCATCTTGATGATCTCTTCTAGGTAGATCAGGAGAACTTGGAATGTCAACAATGTCATCCAACTTTTTGACCTCAATCCTCAAGATCATTGGCCTGTCACTGGGAAAGTGAATGTGGGAAAGGCAGTTTGAAGTTGTAGGGTTGTTGATGTAAGTAAAGTGCATCGTTGTCAGAGTCATGAATGCCAGTAATGACTGAAATCGAGAAAAAATGTTTGGCAAAATGCCATCTAATGACATTTATTTATGTTTATCGTTGTTATTATTTTTATTAGTGCAATTGATACTCACATGGATGAGCATCGAGAATTCGGCAAATCTCCTGAGCGTTTTGTAGAAGGCCTTGTCGTAAACCTCTGCAAATCTGTAGAAAACGGCAGCCATGAGCTGCTCCCTCCTCGACCTGGTGCCTGCTTCCTGGAAAGTATCCAGGTCCTCTTCCAAGTTGTGAAAACCAACACGATCCATGAAGGAGGTCATTCTTCCAGACGAATCGCGCTATAACAAAATAAAAGCAATTTATGATTTGGCCGAGATTTATAACTCGGCAACAAAAGATCTTTTAAGATAAAACCATATAAACAGAATTCCAGAGTTTAAAATAACTAATTAAGACGATCTCAGCATCTGAGCATCAGTCAAGAATTTAAGCAAATACAAAGAAATCCGCTGGGATTATTGACCCATTGATGTCAAGAGTGATATGCAAACTGAATACCTATCAAATCAGATGCAATTGGAACTTACAAAACAAGAAAGTCGGCCCCCATTACGAGTTGTCCTATAAATTAAAAAATGTAAACATAAACAAGTCTTTGTAAAAGGTAAAAGCATTGATCACTGATTTGTATAGATATATACATTTATTCTTTTTAAATATTAATAGAATTGAATTAAATGTATTTGATATACTAAATTTGACACTGTAGTTGCTGAGTTTGTGATATTTTTTTAATATTCGCCCGGTGGTTTGCTCGGCTGCGGCTACAAGCCCCAAACCACAAGGAAGCCTGAGGGAGAAGCCGGCAATGAGGGGAGGAGCTATGTTTTGTCACAAAAAGTGTTGTGCTGCAATTTTTATTTCTTATTTTAAACTTAAAATGTCCTTTAATAAATTAATAAAAAGTTTTAATTTGAGTCTTGGCTTACTGCCTTTTTCAAGACATGGAGTTAGAACTTCATCCACCAACAATGGCACTGAAGCACTCAACAGGTTAAAAGGCAATAGACTTAAGTAGGTTGTCCCCCAAAAGCTATTCAACAGCCCTCACAGCCATCATTGGGAAATTTTTGCCTGATCAGATTAGTGAAAATTCTTTAATTGCTATACTTTGTGGAAATCTGGGGCATTCTCATCTGCAAGCTTGTTAGCCATTTCATTTCATTTGATCCTCTGTTGCTCAACAGGTGTGTGAGGGAGAATACCACGTGTGGCCCTTGCAGGACCAGTGTACTTTGTTCATTGATTGGACGGCCTCCCAAGTTGTTCGAACATTTAAAGCAGGAGAAAATCTAGGCAAAAAAAGGCAGCCACTTTGTCAATGCCTTGTATCTAGATCTGAGGGCTTACCTTGCAAGCACATCCTAGCTACTACGGAAAATGTTTATGTTGGTTTTGTTATTGACTAATTATTTCTTTGGAACTCTTAAATGCTTAAAATTGGGAAATTATATGCAAAGGTGGATTTGATTGGAATTTATGCTTCAAGTACAATTTTCATCATTGATGAAGCATGCTCGGAACGCAGTTTTGAAATTTGTTTACAAAATGTAGCTGCTCCCCTCACGCATCCTTGTGGTTTGGGGCTTATAGCGGCAGCCTGTTTGCTCTTCCCGTAAAACATAAACTTTGATCATTCATTTTAAATTTTATGGACAATCTCAAATAAAAAAAAAAACTAATCCTTAAAATTATTTCAATATCACAAATCAAAACTTAAAATAAAAGTTTTTCTTGATGAAAAACGACAAACGAACCTCACTATCGCAAGTGTTTACTTTAATTACTCATTACAAACATTTCTTTTCCTTCCACTTTTGTCAGCATTGTTGAGTCAGGCGGGCAGGCACGGCGCAAACGCTCAATCCTGCTGATGTGCGTCCTAAGAGACTCGGTTAGTCAACTTGTAATCTGGATTTTACCCCCTTACGCAATTTATCCGAAATCTGTTCAAACCCAAATCTAGGATTTAAAAACTCAAGACTAGAAAGTTAAAAGCCCGACACAGAATCGGCAATTATCAAGGTAATATTAGAATTCAATCCTTAAAGTCCTAAGGCCTTCTAAGCCAAACTAAGTGAATGTTAGGCTTATGAGCTGACAAGCGCAAATCACTATCGAAACAAAAAAAAATGCATATATTATGCTTAAATACACAAAACGCAGAAGCGAACAGAAAAATTGAGAACCTTCTGAGTAGACTTATGGACGGATGGGATTGCTAAACTTTATTTTAACGTTGACTGCACCTCCCTTGACGTATCAATCGATCTCTATCGAGACAACCATAATATCGCACGACGAATAATTATAAAAATCGACTTTTAAAGGTAGCATTATAAGAGCGTGAAATTGACCGCGCTGATTGTACATTCACAAAACAACCGACGAATGCATCCGAATTAAATCAATTACAGACCAATGAATTTGCACCACGAAAAGTCCTACGGGGTCATCATTAAATTTGTCGCGATCGCCAGGGCAAAATGCGTTGGAACGAAGACCTAAACGCTGATTGGATAGATGGAATTGGTGGGCGGAACCGCGATTGCTACTTCATTCGCGCCCAAGCAATAATAGCAAGTCGAATGCTGATGACTGGATTTGATGATGAGGAGGAAAAAAAAAGACTAATCTGTCCCTAACATGTGCCGACACGCGGATCTAGTCTACAGTTTTTGGCACTACAGTCATCATCGCCGTCGCCTTGCTCAGTGTGGAATAACCATAATATATGCACTGCTAAATATCGTTATACCAACGAAGGAGCCGATGCAACTCCTCGAATCGTCAAGACAAGAATTTAAAAATAATTTTACGCAACACAGTCAGACGGCTCAGGAAGATATCCACCGACCAAATCACAACCTCGTGTATTCGTGCTCGGCCAGCAGTATTTAAGCAATCGATGTCGCGACAAAAACAAGAAGTCAAACGCTAAAATGCATCTGTAGAATCTATCGTAACAACGCTGTGGAAGAGGCGGTCCTACGCAAGACCAGCCAATCGCGAACAAGAGTCCGACCAATAGCAAAGGCTCCGAACTACTGGCTTCGAGTGGCTAATCCCGGACCACGGGTTTGGTTTGATCATGGAAGTTGTATTTGGGAGGTAATCGTAAAAATCAGACCTCATTAAAACTTACTACTCACACATCATCACAGGACGTTTGTTAGTTCTGACATTACATATAACGTTCAATTTAAAAAAAAAAAAAACCCACAAAAAATCGCAAATAACGAACGAAAGCGTTCAACGGGCAATTCCAAAGATCCATTTTTAGCACCAACGAGGTCGTCAACCCATCAACATTTACAAAGCACCGCAAAGCGATATATACACAGATTCATTAATGCGGGAGAAGCACGGGCGACATGCAGGCCCACCATGCAGCGCCCGAGAGCAATTAGCCGAGTGTGGGTGGGGTACCAAAAGAACCGAAGGTGCCAAAAGACGCATTGAGACGGCACTGGGACGCACCATCGGTCGATTTTCTTGGAACTCCAACAACCCAAGGTCGCGGGCATAAATTCAAGTCTGATGAACCCATGGCCAAGCAGCAAAAAAAATCTGTCTGTAATGTTAAGCAGCAACGAATAGGTTTACAGGCCCTTAAGCCAGCCACACCGGAACATCAGAAGGCGTGGCGAGACGGAGGCGCCGGCCAATCGGAATCTAGGGTAACATGAAGCGGAAGAAAAGAGGGCGCCCTCTCTAGAATAATAACTAAGCACAATAAAAAGAAAATTGCCAAGACGATGTGCTTGCCCAACTAATGAACAAAATAATAATAATAATAATAATAATAATAATAATGGGCACACCTCATCTTAAATCACCATGTTGTAGGAGATGTGGGAAGTACTTTTGAGGAGGCTATTGAATGCAGTCCGCAGAAAATCAGAGCTTTGATTGGCGAATTAGCAGTTTGAATACCACGACGAACGACAACGACGGACGAACGAACAGTCCGATGGGAAAAAAAAGTCGAATCGCACAACGAACCTGGCCGACGAAGTTAAAAAACTAGTTTAGAAATGACAAGGTCGATCGACCCGAGGACGCGAACCGCCGGTCCGACCGCCGTCGCCATCATGTTCATGTTCTCTTCTAGCAGCGAATTATCCACCGACCGGGGCAAATGCGGCAGATACGATAAGACATTATTAGCATCATTCCACGACGACAATAATTCGCATGAACAAGTTTACCGGCATAATCAAACTTAGCGACCGCAAGTCTCAAAATTTCCTAGAGTCATCGGACGATCGATCGCCAGCGGACGTCGTCGTCATCTTGATTTTTCTTCTTTCTAGTCATCATCGCCGCAATTATCATCAATCAATCATCGTACTATTGAGGGGGGTGTGTACAGAGGGGCCTGCGTGCAATCAAAATGCAAACAATGACTT
The DNA here is from genome assembly GCA_011800805.1 of Hirudo medicinalis. NCBI lineage: Eukaryota > Metazoa > Annelida > Clitellata > Hirudinida > Hirudinidae > Hirudo > Hirudo medicinalis. The sequence goes on from MPNW01000031.1 coordinate 388,141, forward strand.
GGATGATTCGATGAATTGGTGCATGACAAACCTTCTGATTCCATCTTCAACTCACAGCTTCAGCTCATTGGTGACCCTGAACGAAAAAATAAAAATGACCGACAAAGTTCTCCATCATTCTGTCACTCAAACGACGAATCACCGACGACAAAAATGGATTCTAAAATAATTAATAATAATAATTAATTCTAAAAAACAATCACAACAAACCTGGAGGCGACCGTCTTGTAGGCAGAAGAAGAACCGGCTATCCTTTTGAAGCGAACCCCGTTGAGGGAAAGACGGGGCAACTTGCAGACCTCCATCTCCCATTGGACGAGGGCATCGCTGTGGGTCAGAGGCTGTGGCTGTGGGAAAAAGAAAGCGGCGTTTACAACTTGGTGCATTCATTCACTCGTTCATTCATTCGTTCGTTCGTTCACTCATTCACTTGTTTGTTCATTCATTCGTTCGCTCGTCTGCCTAACGACCCCCTCACTCACTTGTACACCCTCCCGGCCATGCATTCATTCACCTCAAGCGTCGTACAGAAGTACAGGAATTTTTCCCTGAGTTCGTATTCGCAGTGGTTCTCGTCCANGCTCGTCTGCCTAACGACCCCCTCACTCACTTGTACACCCTCCCGGCCATGCATTCATTCACCTCAAGCGTCGTACAGAAGTACAGGAATTTTTCCCTGAGTTCGTATTCGCAGTGGTTCTCGTCCAAGACTCTCCTGATCTCCTTCATTATTTCCGACGGATCCTTCGAGCTGGTCGTCTTCATGTTCCAGGTGAACCTCAGCGACCTCGGCTTCACCTGCTGCAGCTGCTGTTGTTGATGCACCTGCAGCAGCGGCTGCTTCTTCCACCGCTTTGACTTTGCCGACGCGGGGAGCAGCTCTTCCTTGGGGACGTCGGATTTGGGGGCACTCTCCTCCGTGGCCGAACTCGGGGGCGACTTCTTGGCGGGGTCGTGGGTCGATCGACGGAACAGCTTGCTGGAAGGTATAAACAAAGACGTCATCTTCACCACCAATATTGTTGTGTCATAAAGGCTGCACTAACTCTCTGTGGAACTTTGAAGTAATTTTGTCGAAGAAGGAAACCCTGGCAGCCCTGGCGAGGACGGCCGGTTCGGGCATTTCCGAGTTCCTGTCCCCTGCCGGGAGGTGGGAGTTTTCCTCGGCCGACTGGCCGTCCTTTTTGAAGGCCGGCCGGTTGCCGTGCACCGTGTTCCTAACCAGGTTGCCTCTCTCGAAGCGGGTTTTCAGTTGAGGGGAGCCCCCCTTCTTTGAAGAGGACGAGGAGGCGATGAGATGGGCCTTTTTCGGGGCTGCCATGGCCACCTGCTGGGCTGCTGCCACTGCAGAAGCGGGGGTCCTGTTAAGATTCAGCCAAGTGATTGATTGAATAGGTAATCGAGCAATCGATTGATCTGCCAACCTCAGAATCTGCTCGAAATCCTTCATAGTGGACTGCTCTTTGGAAGAATTATGAGACTTTGAGCTGGAGGCCGAGTCCAAAGAAGATTGTTGTTTCATCTGGAAAGAGTCAACATATTGGAAACGATTCGATAAAAATCCTTACAATAACTGCAATGCGGCTTAAACTGTCGCTCTCAAAAATACAGACGGTCGCAGAGTTTCTCCTCACCAATGCAAATCAACAGGGCAAATTACCTGTGAATCACCAGCCATGGATGTGCCCTCAACGACCTCGTGGCTCTTGAGGGGCTTCGGTTCAAAGTTCTCCTTGTTGAGGCCGACGATATTTGCATCGCTGACCTTCAACACCAAGGGCTCCCTGTGATCCCGATCTGAGTGCAGGATGCGGTGATTTTATTCATAAAAATATGACAGGCATAATATTAAATAACTAAAAAAAAAAAAACAAAACAATAATAAATCTGTATGCTGCCTGCACTCACCTCCATCATCCTCTGACATGACCTCCATCTTCGACTTGTCCTCAGCCACCGACGAACTCTTGACCAGAGAAGTCGTCAGGGCCGAACCCGTTTCCCCGTTGGTCTTAGCCACACCAATGGTCAGCCTATCGCCTGCTGCCACCTTCTCTGGAGGGGAGCCAGAGGAATGGGTGGTTCTCTGGATGAGGCAGGCCGAACTGGCCGACCTGTTAACATTGTCGTCCACTTTCGGGGAGGTCTGGAACGTGCAACGAAATGGTGCCGATTACGATGATGATGAACTCGATGATGATGATGGATTCGATGATGATGATGGTGGATTCGATGATGATGATGATGATGGATTTGATGATGATGGTGGATTCGATGATGATGATGATGGATTTGATGATGATGTTGGATTCGATGATGATGATGATGGATTTGATGATGATGGTGGATTCGATGATGATGAATAAGTGATGCCAGCAACGAAAATAGTTGCGACTCTTGTGATAACAAACACCAGCAACAACAAGAACAAAAGGAATGGCAATGATGATGATGATGTTGACCTTGTTGTTTTGCTGGTTGAGAAGCAAGAGATAGGTCGACGTGAGGTGGTCGTACTTCCTCTTGTTCAACGACTCTTCGACGTCCGAGCTGTTTATGCTCATGCTCTTCATCTGGTCTGAATGACAAACGATAATAATAACAACAACAATAATAATGATGATAATAATAATAATAACAATAATAATGATAATAATAACAGCAACAATAATAATGATGATGATAATAATAATAATAACAATAATAATGATAATAATAACAGCAACAATAATAATGATGATAATAACAACAACAACAACAATAATAATGATAATAATAATAATAACAATAATAATGATAATAATAACAGCAACAATAATAATGATGATAATAACAACAACAATAATGATAACAACAACAACAACAACAACAACAACAACAACAACAACAATAATAATAATAATAACAATAACAAGGACAAAAATATTGCTAATAACTTTTGCCATTTCTAATAATCACCTCTTTTGAGATAACATATTCATTGTAATTATCTTAACGGCGATGCTAACATTTTGCAAACATCCCAAGTAATGAAAACATTGTAACGACCATTATTGTCGATTATCACGATACGACAGGACGCGTAAATATTATCAGTTTTGAGGGTCACCTAGAACGTTCCTGTTGATAACGAAAGGGGGCTCCAAGAAGGGCCTCAGACGGTCGTGTTCGTAACCGGCATTGATCCAAGGGTCGTTCATGATGTTCTGAGGAGTCATGATGATGATGATGATAATGATGACATTGAATTTTGAAGATGTGAAGCATCTTTGTATTTTTTTAAGTATTCCAAGTAAAGCCATTGCATTCATTATAACTTTGGCCATTGGTAATTCCCATTAATCATCATCACCATCACCACCACCACCATCATCATCATCACCATCACCATGATCATCATCATCATCAGTTTACTTACTTCTAATGATGACCTCTTGTTTGGGTTGAGGATGAGCAGTTTTTTCAGCAGGTTCTCACAGTCGGTGGACATGTAAAAGGGAATCCTGTACTTCCCCCTCAGCACTCTCTCTCTGAGTTCCTGAGATAATACGATATTCAGCTCACAGGGCAAATGAACACCCCCAATGATAAGATCCTTCACCGACCTTTAAATTCTGGCCGTCGAAGGGCAGCGACCCGCTGACCAAAGTGTACAAGATGACCCCCAAACTCCAGACGTCCACTTCGGGGCCGTCGTACTTCTTTCCCTGGAAGAGCTCGGGCGCAGCGTACGGAGGACTCCCGCAGAAAGTATCCAGCTTGGTTCCCGGGCTGAACTCGTTGGCGAAGCCAAAGTCGGCAATTTTGATGTTGAAGTCTGCATCCATGAGGAGGTTTTCTGCCTGCGGGCCCAGATTAACATCAACATTATTATCATCATCATCATCACAACCATCATCGCTCGACTACCTTGAGATCCCTGTGCAGTACTCTCTTCTGATGGCAATATTGAACGGCTGAGACAATCTGTGGACGCATAAAATTACATTAATAACCATTGTCATTGTCATCGTCATCATCACCACCATCGTCCTCCTCACCTGTCTGAACTTTGCCCGAGCCTCCTTTTCTTTCATCTTTCCGTGGGCTACCAGGAAGTCGAAAACCTCTCCTGCAGGATATGATGATGATGATGAATACGATGATGAATCGTTGCATCGTCGACGTCGTCATCATCGCCGTCGTCATCACTAACCTCCGCTGGCATACTCCATGACCAGGTACACCGTCCTCTCCGTCTCGATGACCTCGTACAAGCGAACTGCGGGCAGGAATAATTCCTCTATTAATTCTTACCGACCGGCGTGATTAAAAATTAATGAATTACTATTTTAACGGTGACTCAACTGTTGTGACTAAATAATAAGAATTGTCGTTATGAAAAATAATAGCAACTTTTTGGAGAATAGCCTATAATTATCAAGTCGTTCTAATAGGACGACGTCAGCACCGTCATCGTCGTCTCAAAAAGTGATGAAGCAAAATAAGACGGACAATGATTACAACCCTAACACGAATGTTTTGTCATCATCATTATTATTATTATTATTATTATTATTATTATTATTATTATCATTATTATTATTATTATTATTATAATTATTATTATTATCATTATTATTATTATTATTATTATTATTATTATTATTATTATCATTATTATTATTATTATTATTATTATTATTATTATTATTATTATCATTATTATTATTATTATCGAGTCGATGGCACAAAATTCCAAGTACAAGTGGTCAGATGCTTTTAAAATGTACAGAGCAGAGCAGCCTATCAACTCTACCTCATGAATAATTACGAGAAGATCTGGCCGGTCGAGTGTTACTTAACGTCATGGTCCGGCTCATTAAATATTCATGATCGAATGAAAAACGCCCTTTTAAAATATTGTCTAAAGTGGAGTAAACACAAAGTATGGTCCTTCTTCAAATGAAAGGAGCCTTAAACTTTAAGCTCGCTGTTTTTTTTATAATAGTCTTAATCGTCGTCGTCATCATCCCGTCGTCCGTGGCAATCCACCCGTAGCCTCCAAAACATCTACGCATCCACGCGATAATTGGAGCACTAATCGTTAACAGCACAACGACAACAACATCGATGATAACAATTATATTATTATATTAAGTCATATTAAGCCTCACACGCGCACTCACATGTACACACACACGCACGCACGCACGCACGCACGCGTACGGATTATGATAACTTATTACGTTCAAAGCACAGGTTGAGCAACACTTTTCAAGTCCTTTAAAACATGTGCCCTCAAGAGTCAAAACAATTGGTGTCATCAAACAACAACAGCAACAACAACAACGGCAACAACAAGAATGAAAACATCATCTACAAAAGTGCACTCGTATCTGCACTCATGTACGTGCCATTCTCCCTCCAGAATTTTTTGTCAAACACATCGTTCAAGTTTAAACCTGAGAAGGATGACATTTCAACTTTGTTGACAACATTTTTACTCTGTCGACAACATTTCTACTCCGTTGACAACATTTCTACTCTGTCGACAACATTTTTACTCTGTTGACAACATTTTGACTCCGATGTAATGGAAAATTCTTTCATTTAACAGAACTATTGCTTTTATTTTGACATTTGGTTCATTCTTGATGTCGTCAAAAGTGCTTTTCCCTCTTTTTCTCACGACAAGTCATCCGTCGTTGGATGCAAGCACCATTCCATGCCCCTTTGGATGCTCGACTACCAAACCTGACTCATTTTTATTGCTACTCGTACTCAAAAAATAAATATATTCAAATAAAAATAAAGTAGGCAACGTCCTCAAGCATATATTTGAGTGACAACTTGTTCGACGACGATGATGATGACGACGACGACGACAGTGTAAATATTTAAAAACTACGGGTGTGAGTCGACGACACATTTCTATTTATGACGAAACAGGGACGATCGATTCGATCAAAATAGGCGCCTTTTCTGTTTTGTTGCCGTTACAGTTGTTATTAACGTCGTCGTCGTCTATATTATTGCATTACATTGTTATCGGTCGCTACCGTGATCTCGGCGTAACGTCATAAAGGAGGCGGCGAACGTTTAATGGCGACTCACCGATATTTGGATGATTCAAGAACTTCATGATCCGCACTTCTCTGGAGAGCTGAGCGAATGTAAAAAGCGAGGAAGCATTGAACGAAATACGAAACTCGATCCAGAAACATACAAACACACTCCCAAACATCGCTTCAAATGCAATGACTCACTTTCTGCAGGCTCGAGTGGTTCAGCTGAGTCTTGTCGATGATCTTTATGGCTACCTACGGGAAGAGAGAATTAACATCGGCATTATTAACTAATGGCTTTTTGCAATTGAAATTACAAATCGAACGATTATGTTATCGTCGCCATGCAGATTACTTATCGGTGGCTTGAATGCATTCACGTGTAGTTTTGATAAAACTATCCGTCGTGGATACAACTCATCGTCGCCGTCGCAAAGGATAGAAAACATGAGCACCCGACGAGATCGTTAGTGCCAATTACCGAATCAACGACCCTTCATTAAAACTTATGGATCCGATCGGACGATTGTTTTTTTAAATCAGGCCGTCAAAAAAACGCGGCCTTTCGAGACGTCAGACCTAAGCCATGCTGGACGGAAACTGAAGGATCGCACGACTGAAGCGTGAGCGGCAGTGCCGAGGCCGTCAAAGAACTCGAAAGTAGTCATTGTATTAAAATGCTAAAAAATACTGGCAGCGCGTAAACATTAACAGAAGAATGACGATGATTTCGGGAACGACGTCGAGAAGAGACAGCAGGTCCCTCGATTTTAAGGAGGATTCCGAGGATTTGGACGAAGGACGGAGAAATCGTGATCGGAGAAATCCATCCTAAGAGAGGGAACCTCATCATCGACCGACGATTCTCACAACTTTGTGCTTTTGATTGTTACTGGTCTTAAATCGAATCTCATTATGCAACTCATTATAATAATAATCACAGTCATTATTGCCGATATTAATCGAAGCACTGGCAAAGTAATTTATCAAAGGACAATGTTGCAAAGCTTAAGACGCGACAGCAACAATGGGGCGGATTAAGAGTAGAGCATGCTCGTGACATCGACACTGCTCGATGGATTGCATAATACCCATTAGCAATCAGTTGGTGGCACTATTGTCAAGAATTTCTTCTTGGTTCATGCCAGGAGTTGAAGACAAGACCCATGGCTCTGTGGTGCTTCAATGAAGGCATTCATTAAGAAACTTAATAGTAAAGCTTTGTATGAGCTTGTGAATTATGCAAAATATCAACATTTGTGAAATCTGACTTTTTGTTTGTATTAGAAGATCTTCATTTGACATTAAAATTGTGAATTAAAATTTGTCTTCAAATGTAAAATGTAAATAAAATACAAGAACACCAAGTCAATGCTAATCTAGCAGAGACATTCACACCTAAGATAAAGATAAATAGCTATAAGAAAGAATTAAATTAATTGAATTAATTAAAGAATTATTATTTATTATTAACTTTAATAGAAATCTTATGGGCACCCTTGTCAACATCCTCAACCATTTACCTCTTGCCCTGTAGGTATGTGCTTGGCCAACTTGACTTTGGCAAAGTTACCCTTGCCAATAGTCTTGATCAGCCTGTATTTGCCAATCTTGTGGTCCTCCGGACCCTGCACCTTTGTCGTTGACATGTCTCAGAGCTGTCCTTTGTGATAAGGCCTGACATTTCAAGTTTTAAAATGTTTTTAAAACATAGAAATTGAGCAGATGAATTTCTCTTTGATGTTTTAAACAAACAAATTTAACAATTGTGGACATTTCTGGACTACATTCATCCAAAACAAGCCTAGCAATTGATTGCTTACAAATACCACATTAAAACGAATTATTTAAAATATTAATAAATAAATAATAATAATAATAATAATCTGACGAAATATTCTTTAAAAAAAAAAACAATGTCGAGAACACGTAATCACATAATTGTAATTACCTTTCATAGAGTAATCGCTTAGGAATAATACAGGTGTGTCTTTACAAAAATCCACTATTCAACAAACTAAGCGATCATCACGAAATCCAAACTCACCTCAATATATTTAACTTCTTCCACTACGGCTACTACAAAATCCACGCAAGCTTCTTTAACCACAATCTGGATACGAACTTTTATATACGTCTACAATAATAATTGATAATTTAAAGTATATGCTCTCCCCTAAGTCCCTAATTTTGGCTCATAATTCCGATGGAAAGTCAAAACAGCTAGAAGGTATGAAAATCCTACGATGAAATCGGCCGAATCTGACAAGACGAAGAGAGACGAAACTATCAAAACAAGAACTTTGTTACAAAAATGGTCGAAAGACCACAAAACACTATACGGAGAGAACCTGGTCTGACGGGTTGCTATATTCAACTAACTTTCTATTTGTTAGAAGGATAATTTAATAAGTTGTTTGATGTATAACTCACATATTTTAATTAAGTTTTTAAATTAAAAGATTTTATCAATTTTTTGGTGTGACTGTTTTTAGTATGTAGTAATAAATATTTTAGTAAATTTTCTTTAAAATAAAAAAGGGAATTACAAATAAGTAACTTTAAAATTAGTTCGAAGTGCCCACGACCTACATCACTCTAAAAGCAGGCGGTCGTTGTCATGATGTATAATCGCGGTACGGGATAAATTCCAGTAAAGTTTTGAATCGTATTTCAACTCCTTTGATAAGTAAAGATTGTCACAATTAAGTAAGCTTTGAGAATTAACTTTGTTCTCGTCTGTAAACATTGGCAAATCAAAATTCATTTTTCATCATTCAGCTGACACTTGTTGTTAATGAGATTTTATTTGTGGAGTGTGGAAAACTACACCTCTTATCTTTACGCGTGACGTTGACTCCTTAGCCCCTAGGTGAGAAATAATTTGAATTGGACATTTATGGCATGCTTCGTGAGTCCTCGCACGTTGGTTTAAATATAAACACCTCATCTTTTACCTAGGCTATAAAGGTCTTTATTTTATTAGGATTTTTTAAAGTACATTAAATTACCTTTATTATTTATTATATTGGTTTCATTTTATTGATTAATAATAATTTATCGATTCTATTACTCCGTAAGCAGCCATTACAGATTATAGATCTTTCAACACTAAGTGGATCACTGCGATTTTTATTTAAGCAACCAATTAATCTTAGCAGACGATGGGCAACTCTACATCTGCTGCGCATGCTGAGAGGGCGATGTCTGATTCTGGCGATGAGTACACTCTCACAATGCCTGGGTACTACGACACCCACGAATTCCACTGCAGGCCTCGGGCTCCGAGGTACAAGGTAAGAATTGATTCTGGTAATGAGTTGTTACAGCAAGTTTTATGCTCCACTACACAAGCAACTGGAATCAAATTTGATTCATTATCACCAGCCATCTTCATCATTATAATGAATCAACTGACTGTTGTTGTCATTACCATTATTAGTGAAGGTTATTTTTACATTTGTACTCATTTTGCATGTAAATAATAGTCCAGCGTTTAAGTTCAAGTTATTCGAACGTCATCTCGTCCAGTTGGCCGACAACAAGATAGTCAGAAGGAAGTTCATGAGCGAAGATTTCACTCCTCCTTCCTCCCCGACCACCATACCCACCCTGTTCAGATGGTCAAAGGGGGGACAGAGTGTGCACCTCATGGGTAGTTTTGACGGGTGGACTAACAGAATTCCTTTGGTGATAAGGTGATTTGTGCTTGTGATCGATGTAGTTGATGTTGATGACAGTTGTTCTGGATTGATTGAAATCAATTTTTAACCTTAATTGGTTAAATCTTATTATAAAGTGGAAAGAACAATTTTAACTTTTTTTTTTAATAATTCTCAAGATACATTGATTAAATTGACTGCAGTGAGGACGAATTTATAGCCATCATCGAGCTGCCCCTGGGTCGACACGAGTACAAGTTCCTTGTGGACGGGGTCTGGAACTACGACCCCGATGAGGTCAGGAGGTACTACTAGTGTGACATCATCATCATCATCGTTATTATCATTATCATCATCGTTATTATCATCGTTATCATCATCATCATAACATTTATCATCACTGTTAGAAGTTGGCAAATGAAATTCATGGCTCAGTTCTGTTTCAGAAAAAGTAGTCTTTGATATCACCATCATCATCATCATCACCGCGACCGTAATCATCATCATCATCATCATCCTTCTTCGTTCATTTCAAGCCTCGGGTTGACAATGGCCTGCAGTCGTTCAACAACGTGGTGACAGTCAAGGAGACGGATTTTGAGGTCTTCAAAGCGTTGGCGGCAGACGACAAAAGTCTTTTGTCTGCCGAGGACAGGGGTTCGTCTCGTTTTTCTTTGTTCGGGCTTTCCGGCGAAAACCCGTTTGTTGCGACAGGTCGTGATTGGTTTCGTTTGATGGGGGGTGGGGTTTGTAATTCGAAAGTATTTATTAATTGATCATTATTGTTAGTGTATGATTATGTTAATTGATAGTTATTGTTATTAGTTATGTTAATTAATAATTATTGTAATGTTATCAATTATGTTAATTAATAATCACTGTAATGATATCGAATATTATTATGGCGAACGCGACGTGCGTGCGATCGAGCTTGTCGTGGTTTGATATTTTTCGATTACTCCAGCATTAGACAACAAGGGGTTTGGTCAGGAGGTTCCCTCAAACATGGCCCCACACCAGAGACCTCCAACACTGCCTCCCCAGTTATTGCAGATTGTCTTAAACAAGGAGACCCCGCACTCTGTGAGTTGTCATGACCAAGAAATTTGATTAGCAAGGCTTTCAATGTTTTAAAGGCTCGCGTGAATTGCATGAACGACGTAACATTTATTACATTAATATTTATATGTTAATGTTTGTTTTATTCATGTCAATATTTACGTTAAATATTAATATTAACATTTTTCGGTTTTTATGATCCCGTGCGCAGGTCGATCCAACCATCCTGCACGCCCCCCAATTGGCCGAACTGAACCACCTGCACGCCCTCTCCATCAAGGGCGGAGTTATTACAATGAGTTCCACCCACAGGTACAAGAAAAAGTACATCACCACAATATTTTACCAGCCGACCTGAGAATTCCTCGAACGACGACCCACTTGCCATGATCGACGTCACAAAATTTCCTCCCTGTTAGGTCATAAACTCGTTTCGTTGGGGCTCCAGTGAAATCCGTTCGTGCGTGAAAATGAATATCGAGTTCGCGTCATGGCAGTCTTGACGGCAGATCCGAATCCGATTATAAAATCTCTTTTAAAAACACTAAGCAATAATGGCCTCGAGAGGTCGCAACGGCCGATCCGGCCCTCGATCGACGGCACGGAACCCCTTCTAGCAGCTGATTCTGATTTCTGCTCAATTTTTGCATTGAATTCTTGAGTTTGTTCCCCTATTTTTTCTCCAAGGATGTTCTCGTGTTTCTCGTTCGGGCATTTGAAGCCTCTTTTTAGTCCGAGTCCAAGTCCGTGGTCAACTCCTCGAGCTATTCGTTCAGTCATCGGTTGAAATTATTTTGGTCGACTACCGTCAAATTGGCCTTTTGCCGTACTTTGCGTCAAGAAGCTGCAAATAGTCGAGCACAGACTTTGAGGGTCTCTTGCTCTCGATCACTGCCAAATCTTTGATTGTTTACATGAATGGAAGGGTTTGGCAACATTGTTTGTGGAGGGCATTGTTGGTCCTAATTTGGACTCGAAGCATGCGACGTGATTTTGGAGCTTGCTATTGATTGTAACTGTTCTACTCTGCTTTTGCTATACATACCCTAGCATGAGAGGCATTTATTGTAATGTTATGGATGTTTATTTTTCACGTGTTCACGCACTCATGTAACGCATAATTTTATATTACATATTACGATTTTTATGTGAAGCATGATTGTATCGAGAATTACGACGTGTTACAGTGTCATCGGCCTTAGTACTCCGTGTTAAGCTGCCACGGTAAAGTCGTCCGTTAATTATTTCAAGTATTGAATGCTATGTACGAAGCGACAGACGTCAACGACCCATCCGGATTTGCTTGGAGTTCGTTTTTCATGACCATAATAAAAAAACAAAAATTGAGTTTGTTCTTCATGACCACAATAAAAAAAAAAAACAAAAATTGTTTTTGAAGGAGTGAACTATTTTCACTTAATTAAGTTTATTGACTGAGCCGCAGGGGTCGTCTGCGTGTTTTTCACTCTGGTAATTGCTGGTTATATTTGACTTTAAATGGACGACAATTTTATAATTTTTCAATAAAGTTTATTATTGCCGAGAAAATGTCAAATATTATTTTTGCGATGTAAATATGAAGCTATATTAATGTTCCCTCGTTTGGTAAATATTTAAATTTCAAAACAAAGACCACCTCCGATCGATTCTAAAGCATCATCGGTGAGTCATCGTTCGTCAGAGGACATGGCTTCTCGGATTTCATCGTCGCGAGTCGTCGGTTCGAGCTGGAGTAAAATGGAGATCCCTTCAGAAACGAATTTACAGAAAAACGCTAAAAAGCACAAAAAAGAAAAGGAAAATGTCGATTACGAATATGTAACAGGTGGAATTGACAAAAACCACGAGAAGAAAAGGGAATCCGTCAAAGTGGCAGCAAACAAAACGGCCAAAGCTTTCGGCGAGAGAATCCTAAAGACCATCAACGAGGCAGAGACGGCCACTAGCATCGCTCTCGTCAAGCGCGCCAACATGGTTAAATCGGCAGTCACCTCAATCAAACAGGTAGAAGGATGTCCTGCTAACTAACACTAACAATTAACGACTGACACTTCTGACTCTAATGTTTGCCGAATTGTGCTTGAGTATGCTTAGTATTAAACTAACATGATTGACACATTATTATGCATTACTTTAGTACTTCAGAATGTACATAGTACATACAGTCGATGCATGGACAGTTGCAATTGTAGCCCTTATATCAATGTGTCGTACATAAGTACAGTTACGTAGTATTGCAGCAAGTCGTGCGACTTTGGACTTTCTGCTCGGCATCAAACATTCAATAAATTCTTTCTCTCCAAAATCCATAACTTCTTTTCTGCTGTATTGATTATTTCATACCATGTTAAGAGACACTTAAAAATGGACATTTTAACAACTGATCACTTGATGTGTAGATAACGTCAGAAGCACAATTGCTTTTCTTCAGAAACTCAAGTCATCCACTAGGAGGAGAAAAAGACTCGTGACAGCAACTCCATCCCCCTTCAAGGCCGACCTAGTTTTGAAGACCCCTGACGGCGTAACCAGGTCGGGTCGACTGATAAGATGCCAAGACGTTAAGATGTATTCCCCGTTTGGCTTTGACTCCCCCCTTTACAATCGCACCCCTAAACCCAAGATGGGGCTCGGGGACAGCAAGTCAAAGTAGGCCAACTGTTTTGTTAGGTAAAAGATCGACTAAGATGACAAGCCTCGAATAGAATGGCCGAGAATAAGCAATTCGATCTTTCTTCGTTTAGATTGCTGTTGGCCAGCCCTGAGGGCATCGGGAACTCTTTGGCCAGTGACTTGGAAGCCTTGGCTAACCTGAGTGACGGCTGGTCGACGCCCGGAACTGGAAAAAGCTTACGAGGTGAGGTAGCATTTTAAAGGGTGATTGTGTATGTGGTCCCTGGCTCAAAGGGCCAGAAATTGTTTCTGTTGAATCTTTAGTTAGTCTTCAGTTTAGCAGCTGGTAAAAATAGATTTTAAAGAACAGATTGCTAGTCTGTGCAGAAGTTTGTAAAACAAAAATTAATTTTACTGACCAATCAGGAGCAAGATAAGGACTACTCCGAGATCATCTAGAAGGTCCATGAGAAGCAAGAAGCCACTGTTTCCATGATGTGGTGATGATGACGATGTTGGTGGCGGTGATGATGACGATGTTGGTGACGGCGATGACGTTTTGGTGTCGGTGTCTTGCACTCAGTCTCAAAATGCATTCACTTTTTTTGCACAGGCGTGAATTTTTTTAGTCGGTTTGCGGTTCTATTTCTGCTTATCGAATGCTCGTCCCGGACAATTATTTTTAGAGATTCTATTTTGCACGACTTATTTTTTGGTGGAAGTGTTTTTGCAGATCTGATTCGTAGTTTTTTTTTGTCGGTTAGCCTCGGATCATCGTGTACTCGCTAGTCTTTTTTTTGCGGAATAAACATCCATTTTACGAAAACTCGAGTGTTTTCCCGTTGTAATTTTTGCAAATCAGTACAATTCTAAACTAAAGTCGCTCCAATGAATTATTATTTTAAAACATAAACAGCAAATTAAGAATGCTCAACGAAGCAGACGTCAGAGCTTTACTGATTTTTATGCCACGCGACGAACCCGACGACGAGACTCAGTCAAGTGCCCGCCTGAAAATCAAAATACGAAAAAAACGGATGAAACATTATGTGAAGCGTCGGGGATTGTCGATACTGAGAAAGTAGATTTATACACACGTGAGCGTTCAATCATCGCTACTACAATTGCATCAGTTGTTGCCATCATCATCATCATCATCATCATCATAATCATCATCATCATCACCTTCATGGTCTGCTTCATGGCCTTCCAAGTCCTGAAAAGTTCAGTTCCGGCTGGAAGCTTTTGTATGATTTTCCTCACTCCAGGTGTCCTCATCATCATCATCATCGCCATCTCCTCTTCTTCTTCTTCTTCTTCTTCGTCCTCTCCATCGTCACCAGGGTCATTTTCATCTTCCTTCTTGTGGCTGGATGGTAGGATCAGTAATCATGGTGCAAGTCAAGGGTGAAATAAGTCAATGGGGCTGCTTTGTAGCCAATGTGCCGCCATATTAATAATCATCATCATCATCACCATCATCACCACCACCACCAAAAAACATTTCTTGAAAATGCACTTAGTTTAAAGGATATGTGCAGTTATGGGGAACTTCAGTCTCCCTTCTTCTGTGGCTATTTCTAGGTCGTGTCGAAGTTTGTGACCTCCTTTGGCAGTGCCATTGGAGTGTTTCACTGATGACTGTGATGATGATGATGATGATGACATCGTAGAGGCATATAGCTGTATCTCAATGTTGCATCGTAAACCAGCTGGGATCTGGTCGTTGTAAAGTGAAACCTATTGTAAGCCTCTTAAATACGTTGAGTCACAGGTCAAAATTTGTGGAATAATTTGAAATGAATCCTCGTATCGATCGATGATCGGATCTGTCGGGAATAATATTCTGGATCCTGAAACTCCACAAACATCGTAAAAGATCGATCACCCACCGGAACGGCCTGGTACAAAACCCTCAGTCCGGTCTTGGGCGGAGGCAGTCTGATCCTGAACTTTTTCGGTTCAAGTCCCGAATTTTTTATCTGCAGCAAGTAGGAAAACACCTCGCCATCTCCGACCTTGCCGAAGTTCAAGGCCGGGGTCACGAGGGCGAGAGTGCCGGCCCTCGATTCGTCAGAAAGCGATCTCGCAGCTTCCGCGTTCGAAACCAGGTCCGAATTTCGAGGTTGTCTTCCCGAAATGATTTGCTTCGTCTTGACATTCGAAACGTCCATGCTGTTGCTCAAGTTGGATTTGTTATTGTTGTCGTTCGAGCATTGCACGTTGCTGTTGTTGAGGTTGTTGACGCAACAATTCGAAGGACAGCATCTCGACAGGATCTCTGGGTGATGAGTTGGCTGCACAAGTAGAAGTAACAGAGTAACAGAGCCAACATAAAAGTAAATAAAAACAATCAACAATTTAGTTAATAAAAACAAAATAATTTGAAGCAACACTGGTAGCCGAGCGATAAATGTTCGCCACAACAGGGAATGACTAAAAAGTGGGTCACTTACTGTTTCTTCGCCGGGACATGCGTTTTCGTGATTGTTGTCGGCACCTTCCTCCTCGACATGGTCTCCGTAGCCAATGCAGGGGTCTCCATTGCCGGATTCATCACCAGAATTTTCATTACCACGAGCATCACCAAAATTTCCACTACCATGAGCATCACCAGAATCTCTACCACCATAAGCATCACCAGAATCTCTATCACCATAACCATCACCAGAATCTCTATCACCATAACCATCACCAGAATCTCTATCGCCATAAACAGCACCATTTTGATCATTGACCGTTTCTCCGATGTTGTCACAGCTGGCTTCGGGATTTTGTCGAAGGAAGTCGCAAGGGTCGGGCAGAGGAGGGCTCCCACTGTGGCCGGCAGGTGGTTCTACGTCCACTGATAAATCGAACGACATTTTAGTGAAGAGTTCCATCGACATTTTGTATTAAAACATCTTGCAACACGGTCACCTTTCTCGTCTGGTTCCTCGTCTCGAGCGACGACGTTTGTAGCAACGGGCGGTGGCACTGTTAACGTTATCAAGTGTCATCATCATCGTCACCATGTTCATCGCCAAACGTACTCACGTCTGCCGGCAGTTGCGATCATGCAGAGCACCCTCTTCCTCAGCTCTTCTGCACGTTCCTTCTCCTCGTCCGTCCTCGGGTCGACGACTTCCATCTCCTTCAGGTGCCTCGTCTGCCTCAGTCTTTCCTCGAAAAGGCATTTCATGGCCTGCTCCATTCTGAGCGATTGAAGGATGTTTCTGTTTATGTTTGCTTCGAAGTTTGTGTCAGAAAACATGATGAATTGAAGTGAATCATTGAATTCTAGCACGGCGATGTCGTCATCTTATAAGACTATAGTCTTAACGTGCTAATGTCGTCGGCAAGTGTGATCCCCATTGGTGAGAGTTATTTAATTTTAAACAAAAGTTAATCACAACCACGCATCGCATAATTACGAGCAGTAGATTGAAATATTCGAAGGCACGAAGTACGAATATTTAAGCTAAAAATTAGCACCAGACGACCTCTCTCTCAGCTCCTTTTCGAGGGCAGGAAACTGGAAAAACTTCCTCTTTTCCACCATTAAGACCCGCTTCTTGCAGTCATCCTCCTTCTCTTCCTTCCTGCAGACGTTGCAACCGCATTCCAGTTCTTCTTCGACCTTTTCCACCACCGGTCGAACCTCTCCCTCCCCGCACCGACCCCACGACTTCACGTCCAATCCCACCCCGGCATCGTGCCCGAAAGATTTGCCGGGCTTCTTCTCCTCTTTTGGTGGGAAATTTGCAAAATTTCTTGACCTGAGCCCCTTGGGAATGATCTGGGTCTTGTGGCCGCAGCCCGGCTTCCTGGTTTTCGATTGAACCGTCCTGTGAAAGTTTCTCGTCGAGGATATCCCAAAAGCGTTGGTCTCCGGGCATCCGTCGAAGAGCTTGTCGACGACCAGGTTGGCTTCGGGGTCCTTCTTGAGCTTCTTCAGTTGGTCCTCGGCCTCGTTCGATTTCAAGAACTCTATGGCCTTTCTCGAACCCAGGATGTTGAAGATTTTCAAGTCCTCGTCCATCAAGTTTGTCACAGGAATTGTTTTGATGAAATCTGAAATGATGCGATAACATGTTCTGGGGATCGTTATTCTAATCGACATTGATAAACAACTCGAGAGACAAATTTATAAAAATTAATAATCTTAAATCATCCATTTATCCACACTGTCGAGAATCAAAAGGTAAACCTTCGACGAAGCAAACGCTCGCTTCCCCTTTTTTGTTGGTCACGTATCGTCTGCCCGTCGAATCCACAGTTTCCAGCACGGTGTCCTCTCCGTGCTTCATCGAGTAAACTCCGGCAACTTTTTGTCCCTCGACGTGCTTCAAGAACTTCAGAATGTCGTCTGCCGCTTCACTCCTCGTGCTCGTCCTGCTCTCGATTTTGATTGGGATTTCGACGTCGTCTGCCTTCGTCGAAAGGGACGACGTTCCGGTCGAACCGTCGGCCGACCTCTTTTCCGAGAAGCCCGAGCCCTTCGCGTCCGGGAGGGCCTCGATCGCGTCCACGACTTCTCTGCCGAGGTAGGTAGCGGTTCCGCCCTCGTCGATACAGAGCACGGAGCAGTCCTCCAAGTAGAGCTTGTACGCTCCACTGGAGAAGCATTCCAGCTTGCATTTCTCGACGTCGAACATGATGGTGACCACGACCGAGTCGGACGAGACCGTCGGGTAGGAGGGGCATTCGACCGTGAAGCAGGTCTTCACGCTCTTGTCGAACTTCATGCAAGTGCTGTCTGAGGACGAAGTCAAAACAATATCAACAATACTTTCGACGACAACAACAATAACAACAACAATAGCAATGAGGCATAATGATTTACAATAGAAATGATCTTATGGCTAGCAAAGGCCAATGCCAATGGATTGAATTCAATCACTGTTCGACAATGACCTTGAGGCAAAGACTGAAGTGTGGTGATGCGTGTGCAGTCGGAATGTTCCACGACGAGGACCCCGCTCGGCTTGAGGACCGTCAGGGTCCGATCCTCCCTGCTCGACATTACCTACAAAAATGACGTCCATCGGTCCATTGAATGTTGCTGTGATTAATAATTATGATGATGATGATGACTAATGTTATTATTATTATTGTTATGGTTATTATTATTATTATTATTATTATTATTGTTATTGGTTAAGATTGTTGTCGACGTTGTTGCCTTTAAGTGCAACATTATCATTACAAGCCATTAACAGCAATTCATCGCAACATTAACGATTCATCTCTCACAATCCAATCACGACCTGACAAGTAACCGAGTGAGATAGAATTTATTTACATTTATTTATTTATTTATTTACATTTATTTATTTTATTACATTTGTTCGAAACGTCACACATTCGTGGTAAAATTAAATCCACACCTCTTTGGTCTGCGGGTCAGTGACAGTATAAACCCTCAGAGGCTTCAGATGGATCAACTGGCCGTCCATACGCTGTATGTACCTCTCCCCCGTTGGGCACGTGGTCATCCAACACAAGGAGGTCGGAGGGCAGGCGACGGCCTCGGCCACATGGTCGTCGTCGGGTTCGGGCGCGCTCTCTTCGATTTTGTCTGCATCGCCCTTCTTGGCTGAAAGGTGTCGTTGAATGATGATGATGATGATGATGATGATTGTTGTTGTTTAATGTCGTTGGAGGCATCGACCAATCTTGTTGACATGGCAACAAACAAATTGAATTAATCAGAATTGTTTTCAATAAAATTTTCATAATCAACAATCTCTTGCCTTTCTTCGGAGGTCCCTTGTCGAGATGTTTTGATGTTTTTGAATCTTCCGACCTCGACGGTTCGAGAGGGGGATCCTGGAGCGAGGGCTGACGGAGGCAGGCCGTGGAGAAGGACCTCAGCTCCTTCACCATTCCGTCTGCAAACAGCACCTGCGATTGTTGTTCGAGGTTTATAAAGAGGTTTTTTTAATAATTTTATGAGCAGATATTTACTAAATGACAACGAGAACAATGAAAACTATTTCTTCTGATGTTTTCAAATGATCCCAAATCCGTGAACCTCGAATCCTTTCCTTGGGACTGACCCTCGAGTTAATTTATTTGTTTTTTTTCCCCTCTCTGTCGTTTACTGTCGTGCTTGGTTAACAAATAAAATTGCTCAAAAAAAAAAAAAAAATCGTCGAACGATCCCAACCTTAATTTTTCCGTCCCAAGTCGCCACGACGACGTTCCCGTCGCAGGTGACGTATCGGGCCTTCTCGTCGGAGAAGTCGAGCGACCGACAGCAGGGATCCCCTCCGACATCCCCTCCTCCTCCTCCTTCGTTCGCCCCTCCAGGTGGAATCGTCCTCCTCATTTTCGTCAGCACGTTTCGACTGCATGCGTCGTCCGTTCTCGGGCCGGCTTTGGAAATGGATTGAAAATGGTGAATTAAAAATGGAAATATAAATACGACGAATATGTTGTCGGCGAACCTTATTATCCAAATTAATTCCAATACATATTTTCCATTAATCGCTTAATAAGTTAAAATAATATTCATAATAAAGCAACAATTGCAATAAAAAATAGAGAAATTAAAAACTAAACCTTAAGACAATAACGCTATAATATTATTTAAAATATAATAATAATAATAAATAATAATAATATTTAAAACATCTTTGCGAAACTGACCAAGAGNAATCATTTAATCATTTAATCAGTTTAAATCATTTCATAATTTAAAATCATTTAATCAGTTTAAATCATTTAATCATTTAATCAGTTTAAATCATTTCATAATTTAAAATCATTTAATCAGTTTAAATAATTTAATCAATTCAATTCATTCAATTAACTTAATTCCACTGATTAATTTCCTGCACGGAGAACGAGCGAAAGTCGAGCAACTTTCAAGTCGAACCTCGGCAGGAGCGGGCTTCTTGTTCTTGCTGCCCTTCGAAAACTTCGAGCCTTTTTGAGTTTTCGAACTTCTTGACGACTTCTCTTCTTCGAGGGTTTCGAGTGTTTTCGTCGCGGGGGGAACGTAGGCTGCCGGCTCGTAGGGTTTGCCTTGAAATGAAGTTCATTGAAATCTGAACGTTCGTTAGACGGAGGGATCGTGGAAGTGAAATATTTACTTTGCTTTGCCAGATGACGCCAGTTAGAGCAAATAAGATTTTCAATTACATTAATCACACGACAAAACCTCGAACGATCGAGCGATTTCTCCGAACGGAATGACGTTCAATTTTCGTAAAATGCCGTAAAAAAAAAATCCGAAAATAAAGCCGGCCGACCTCCGAGCGGCTCTCCGTCGTTGCCGAAGACGCTGTAAGACAGGCCGAGTCCGTTGTCGAGGAGTCCGACGAACGACGCGAACTCTCCGACCGCCATCTCTCGAGGATCTGAGGTTTCTTCCTCGTTCTGCGGTCGGTTTTCTGCAGTTTCAGGGGGTCGCACGTTTGGTCGATCGGGAGACGGCAGGGAGGCTGACCTCGGAGGGTCGGTGCTTTTGGCGTTGTTGCTGA
>MPNW01000031.1:411490-418990 GCA_011800805.1 Hirudo medicinalis
TGATGATGATGATTAAGTTGTTGATGCTGATGATGATGATTAAGCTGATGTCGGTGATGATGATTAAGTTGATGCCGATGACATTCGCGATGATGTCGGTGAGGAAAAGCATCCGCCCACCTCAGGCCGCAGTCGGAAAAGGCCTGCGCCCTCCAAATGCCGTTCCTTGTTCGCGTCTTTTGGTCGAAAGGGTCATGCAGGATCACCACCAACGAGCCGTCGGTCTTTCTCATGTAGGCTTCCACAAACGGATGGGTGTCGAAAAGCCCGTGCATCCTCTGTTAGTGATGATGATGGTGATGATGATGATGATGATAATGATGATGGTGATGATGATAATGATGGTGGTGATATTGAATGAGGTAAAAGGATCATTGACAATAAAAACGATTTTTCCAAAAAACATCAGTGGCACCAGTACTATCACCAACATCATCATCATCATCACAATCGTCATAGTCATCTTCATCATCATCTTCGTCGTCGTCGTCATCATAACATCATCACCTGCAAAAGACTCTGAGCATCGAAGGCCTCCTCGTAACAGAAATCATCGAGGATTCTTTTCTGCGAGCATCTGAGTTTCTCTCCGAGCGACTGGCAGATTAGCTCCGCCTCCCCCGAGATGGTATTGGTCACTGGAAATGAATAATTAACGTGAGTGGTCAGTGTGGGATTAATGTAACGTTGGTGTTTCAAGTTAAGGAAGTGTTCAACAATCAAGAGGAACCAATAAGACAATAAGAACGAGTATGAGTCGATTGCTAGTAATAATAATAATTATTATTATAATTATAATCTGATTATTAGTTATAATAATCTAATAATTAACAATTAATAACTAATAATTAGTTCTGATTATTATTCGGTGTGCAAGTTGGCCGAATGGGTTGCCTTCCTGCATGCGGTCGTAATAGCAACAGTCGTGATGTGTCGTGTTCGCAACCCAGCCTGGACCTCCAGGGAGCGCCCTCGGATAGGGGGGCCATATAAATGGAAGATCGACTAAAAAGTGCCTTCACATCCCATTCGGATACGTAAGGCACTCAAAAGATCGGCTAAATACAAAATAATAATAATAATAATAGTAATAGTATAATAATAATAGTAATAATAATAATAATATAATAATAAATAATAACCACAACAACTTCGTTGAACTCACCTGACATTTCAGAGTCAAAGGTCAGCACACTCTGAAAAGGGTCATCCCATATAAGGGGTTCGATTATCGGTATCAGGACCGAACCATCGTCGACGACGACGCCACGACAATCCGTATTCTTGAGAGACAAGCATTCAATCACGAGAAGGGTAAGGTAGTGGTCGAGTTCTGATTGGTTGGAAGAACTAATGGTCAGTTTTGATTGGGTGGAACGATGTATCTATGTTTGAGGTTGTGTTACGATGACGGTCGAAATCATCATCGCAACCAATAGCATCATGATTTAAAATATTAAACAATTAATTATAATGACGGCGATTTTCCATGTTATTACATAATTATTATCATTATAATATTTGTTGTTGTTGTTGTTGTTGTTGTAACAAATACTAATTAATATTTCAGCACTTAGACAAATTATTTTTGTAAACAAACCAGTCTTATTGATTCTGGGGCACTGAAGATTGAAGAAACACAGCAGTTGCTCCATCCTCATCTCCCGATCCGACCTAGTTGCAATTAGGTCGGGTTCGTTGGAGCAGAGGTCGGCCAGTCTTATGAGGTCGGCCGATTTCGTCAAGCCGAGCATTTCGAGCTCCGCCTTCAGAGGGTCGAAAGCCAACGGGAAACACCTCCCCTTCTGAGGATCGGCCAATCGTTTCGAGGCCTCGTCGTGGTAGCCGATCACCTGCGGGGGATCGGGGCACGGAGGGTCCTTCTTTGGAGGGTCGGGTGGTTGATTGAAAAGTCTCTTGAGTTTCTGATTGAGTTTGGAGTTTTGTGCCAATAGTTAATTTAATTTTTAATTATCCAAAAATAATCACCACTGACATCAATAGTATCGAATAATAATAACATAATACAAAAATATTTGCATGTAATTATCATTTTAAAAAAATCAACAACAAACAGAGCACCTGCTTCTCTTCGTCCGACAGGGCCAATTGGAGAACGGCCTTCCCCATGTGGTCGATGATTCGCTGAACTGCCGAGCCGTCGTCCTCTCCCGGACACTCGTTGGTCAGATTCAAGAGGCTGTCGCAGATGGCACTGTTGTTCTTGTTGTTCATGTTGTTGCTGCTTTTGTTGTTTCCTTCGTTGTTGTTGTTGTTAGAACAATTGTTGAAGTTGTGGATTGCGTCCATTTCAACAATTTCCAGCTCCTTGGTGGCCAGCCTGTCTGACAGCGTGATCTCGTGCTCGGGGAATATTTTCTCCTGAAGCTCCTCCTCCCAGTGGCACACCTGAGATTCATTATTATTCGTTGACCTAATTAGATATTCAAAAATTGATTTTGTAATGTGATCACTAAATAATCACTAAAGAAATGTAAAATTTAAACTGGGTTGGGTTGAGTCGTTAATATTTACGATGTGATTAATTATGATAATGTGACCCGAATAAACACTATGTTCGTGCTTGCTTCTTTCTACATAAAAACTTCACCTGTTCCCTGATGCAGTACATGATGAGTGGGATGCTCGTCATGTCAGGTGTCAGGGTGTCCATCATGTCCTTGTAGTAAGAACTGTCCAGGTATCTGGGTCGAGCAGGCGTCATCGACGCTGTCGTGAGAGCGAACGTCGTGGAGACGAACAATTAAGTTGTTAATTAATTTAAATAAGATTATTTAGCAAGCATTCTTCCTCCTAGCATCACCAACGACAGTTGACAGCTGACACTAAAGTTAAGCGATCAATCGATTGACGTTAACGTCGTCACGGAAACGATGTCATCGTCACCAATCGACATCGTAACAACAAATCTCTCCGTCCCGGCATCTCACCCTCCTCTGCATCCTCGACGGATTTCAGGGCACCTTCCTTATCCTTGGGGATCCCCTCGGGTAGCACGGTCACCTGGAGTGCATCCCTGTAGAACTTCCAATGTCTCCTGAGGGTGACGAGGTCGTACAGACTGCGGGCCACGCGGTCGAACATGCAGACGCCGAGCAGCTCCTGAATATTCACGAGGGGCGGGCTTGCATGATTGCTCGTCGTTCAGACAGTGATTGCATATTTTAAGAATTTTATATTTAAAAATCCGTTAACAAAATATCGTTGTAATTAACGCTAATTAGTTTGTATTAGAATCTAATTAATTAAAATTCATTCCTTTATTTAAATAAATATGTCCTCGCACGAATCGCAGATTTCACCTCCATGTTAACGTAACGATTCGTGTGGCATTCAGTGCTCTATAATGACATTCAACTGACGTTGTCGCGCAGACATTTTGAAACGTTACCGAACTAACCAGTCGTCTGATCTCGACGTCGTCATCGCCGGGAGTGTCGACGTTCTCTCTATCGCCATCTTTGTCTTCCTTGCCTTCTTCTTTGGACTCGACGCCCTCTTCGTCGCACGGCTTGGGGTTTACGTCCGGGTCCTTATCGCCGTCCAATAGGAAGTCATCGACGCAGAGTTCAAAGGTCACCA
Organism: Hirudo medicinalis; assembly: GCA_011800805.1. Taxonomy (NCBI): domain Eukaryota; kingdom Metazoa; phylum Annelida; class Clitellata; order Hirudinida; family Hirudinidae; genus Hirudo; species Hirudo medicinalis. The sequence goes on from MPNW01000031.1 coordinate 415,094, forward strand.
CGTCTTGTGCGGACGAGCCGGTCGGCTGTCTGTCGAGGAGGAGAAACACGTCTTTCCAGAAAGCCATCAGCTTGTTGTCCATCTGATGATCTGATGATGATGATGATGATCTTGATGTTGATGATGATGACGATGTGTTTGGTTCTATTTCAGATGGTGACATCCATGGTGATCAGTGCAATGGTGTACATTACATTACTCACAATAACGGACGACTTTGGATGCGATTCAAAGCACTGAGAATGACAGCGATGAAGTGTGCTTTAACTTAACATCGAATATTAATAATAATTATCATCTGTCGCACCTTTGTCGAGTGCCACTTGGTCGCCGTCACCTGTTTCCTTCTGCTCCTCTTTCATTCTCCTTTCTGTCTTTTTTTTCAGGTAGCATAAAGCTCTCGCTCTGACCGTTACCTTGAAGATGGCATTGATTGCTATCCCCACGTTGGACAGGTGAGTTGCCAGGTGCGGGTGGTGGAAGCCCGAGAGAAGGAAGTATCTGTTCGGTCCGTCTTTGGGCTCATCCTCTGGAACAATAATCATAATTATTATTAATGTAATTATGATAATTATTAAGTATTACATTTCGTGCAGTCATTTCATTATATTATAATATAATATGATATCAATTAATGAATTATTAACTCATTATTAACTAACAATATAAGTAATTATAATTGTTATAAATTATTATTATTAATTATAAAAATTATTATCGTCCTCATCTTTCTACTTCCATTAAGAATTCATTATTCAAAAGATGAACAAAATTTGTCACTATCATCATCGTCATCATCATCACTGTCATAATCATCCAATCACGGCAGCTCACTGATCACGTGATCGTCTTTCATCTTGCCAGCCTCTTCATCCTCTTTGGCATCCTTTTTCTCCTCCAGCTCTGGTTTCCCCTTCCCTCGACTTGTCTGCTTCGCTCCGGACTTCTTTCCTCCTTTCTGGGACTTCGACTTATCGTCAGTGTCCTCTCTGTACACCTGGATGGACAGATTGAGTCCACAAATGGAAAAGAGCAACCAATTACAACTGTAGTCGATTATTACAATTAATTCCATCCGAACACATACCGAAACCTGCCCGACTTCCTCATTTCTGTCGACTGCTTTAAATTCCATCAGTTTTTTCTTTATCATGAGGGCCAGTGTTTGCAGTGGTAGAGACCACTCCAGTTCCAAGGATTCCTCACCACCCAAGAAATCCTTGCCACCATCAAAATGTCCCCCAAAGGCAGATAAATTCCCTTCATCTTGGGAGACCTTCTGCTGTTGAGGGGACTTGCCCCTGGATTTGTTCTGAGATTTTTCTCCTGCTTTATCTTTATTCTTTCCAACAGCTTTTGGTTCTTCTGGAACCTTAATTAAGAATAAATATTTTTAATATTGGATTCATGCATTTTTAATATCTGTTGATTTGGAGTCTATTTAATGAAAATATTTCAAGGCAATTATTAGTCGTTGTACGAAATACCAATTGTAATAGGACCGAAATAAACCTTAGTGTCGACAATGATTTCGCTTGCATCGAGGAATGTAAATAGTGGACGGGTTCCTTTGTTGACTGTCTTCTTCAATTGGTCTATAAAGAAATTTGATTTGTGTGTCTCTCCAACCAACAGGGCCACGGATGGTTCCCACAAACCCTTCAGATATTCAATGAAGTGTCATCAGAAAATAATTTTCGCCAGATAGTTTTTGTTGTTATTGATAAATAAATAACAAATAAACTGAAAAAAATATTTCTCCGAGTATTAATAACGATTTATTTCTCCAGCAGACATAACTTTGGTAGGTCTACTAACCGGTTCAGAAAATTTAGAGCTCCTCATGTCATCTTCAGGGCTTGTGGTTGCAACATTTTGTTGATTCCTAGTTTTAGCTCTGGTCGATGTCATTTTTAAAATAAAAACGTGCTAGCATCTATCAAAACGAAAAGTTCCGGCAAAATGCCGACTATTAATCCCTATCAACATCGAGTATCTATGGCAACAAATTTGAGTACATCTCCAGAAATATTTTTTTTATTATTAAAAAATACATTAAACTAACAACAACAATAAACATTGATACAATTGTAATAATAAATTTTAAGTGTTACAAAGTCTAATCATAAAATTGTCTCCGATTTTTAATTTTGATTTCTTTGTTTTGGACACATTTTCGTTGCTAAATGTTTTGAACATACTTGGGGTTTAACTTTACGAATTTCGACATTAAATAAAACGATGAGAATTGTGAGCTGGAAGATTGTTTTTAATTTATTTAGCGCTCTGACTCCCTTATCATATTGAGGCTTGGAAAATTCATTGGTTTCCGAATGATTACAAAATTTCCACAAAAAAACCCCATAAAATCAACATTTTTATTATTATTTTCTAATTGTTACAGTACGACTTAAGTGGCCATCCAAGCTTGCCATGTTACCTATTGAAACATGGAGGAGCCATAATCATGTTGGATTGTGGCTTGGACATATCTTCAGCCCTCTGCTATCTCCCTGTCAGCATTATGCCAAAGTTTGTCAGTTAACTTTTTGAAAGGACCAAACCAATAAAATTAAATAACATCATTTTAAATACTTAAATACACTTAAGTGGATGAAAGACAGAATTGTATCAGTAATATTTATTGACGAGGTGATGTTTAATTTTTTGCAGTGAAAATAAAAAAGATTCTAAAAACTTACCCAAGGTCAGAAAACTATTAATAATTAATATAATATTAATAATATAAACGATATAATAGTAGTATTAAGACATTGTCGACCTATGGAATAACATTCTCAAGTCACTAAGTCATTCTCACGACAGTTCATCAAGGAAATAGATGGCGTGCACTTCATCGACGACGAGCCCAAGTTCATCACGCCCGAAGTCAGTGGCAGACGTTACTTTGCGGCTCAAAATAATCGCCGACATATTTTTTCTCATTGAAAACTTTGATTATTCGGCTCTAGTCATCACGAATCAAGATGATTTGACCGAGATAACAAATAAGCTTATTTGAAATATGAATTGAAATATTGCTTTCATGAATGTCTTTTTTAAAATCAAGTAACATTTGTCGAACCTCTAAACGAACGACCTCAGATGAACTTCTTGAACATGAGCTACGTCGACGTCGTCCTGATCTCGAACTTCAACTGCGCCCTCGCCCTGCCCTTCGTCACGGGGTACACGCAGTTCAAGGGCGTCATCTACGCGACCGAGCCGACCTTAAACTTCACCAAGTACGTGATTGGAGATTATCATTTGCGGCTCGTCGTTAGTTCGCATTAAATTATGTTAAATTAAATCCTGTGCACGTTTCATTATTATTGTTATTTTTATATTAATCAAAAAATAATTAATATTGTAATAATATTAAATTTATTAATAAATAATTAATATTAATATTAATTAATATTGTAATGATATTTACTAATTTATTAGAGGATTTTTAAGTGTCATGGGATCAAATGTCATCTTAAACTCCTTTTTAAAACAATTCTTTTCAAATTTAAAATCCTCAAACCATGAAGCCATGAGTTGTCTGAACATTCAAACAGCAACGAAAATAATGATGCACAGAACGACGGGATAAATTTGTTTTACCGATGATGCAGGCTGCTGATGGAGGAGCTGGTCGGAAACGTCAGGAAGGTCCCGAGGTCCGAAACCCCGTCGTCGTCCCTGGGAGAGCCGACCTCGGTCAAAGGCACGAGAGACCCCGAGATCATGAAGTGAATGTTGCGGCTTTGTGATTTGTCGACCCATCTTAACGTCAGATGACGGTCGACGACAAAAATGTTGTGATAATTAGCTCGGCCATTTTCGACGATGATCGTGTTGTGAATGATTCGGCAGGCTCTTTTCGTCCCGAATTGTCGATCTGAATTCCCT
>MPNW01000031.1:423990-426447 GCA_011800805.1 Hirudo medicinalis
CGCCGTCATCAAGATCGAGAACAGGTTGAGCCATGTCATTTCAAACAAGGAAAAGACCAGGGTCATCATCAGGGACACACTACTGGAATGCCTTTCGAAGCTCTGACGACGAAGAAGAAGTCATGACTCTCCCTGCCAACAATGGCAGACTAGAAACTGGAATGGATTGATTTTACTTATACAAAATAAATATTACGATAATAAATATTATTTTATTCTATTCTATTTATATTTGCTAATAAATATTATTATTTCCGTTATTCACTCCTTCCTTCAACAGGTGCTTAACTACTGCACCTCGTCCATTTTGATTTCAAAATTAAAATCCACGAAATAAAAGCACTTCTTAGATCTCTCGACTTGTTTTTCCAACCTGCTCGAAGTTTGAATAATATATTTATTGACCCTGAATTATGCAGAAATTATGATTTAATTATTCAACAATTATCGTCGCCGCCATCTTGATTCTGTTGATTCTGTTGGAACAGAAGTTCTGATGAAAAAATTGAAAGTGAAGATCCGAGAGAAGTCCTCTTTAGAAATGTTTACGACTTTTGGGACTTGAAGTGGACGTAAACTTGGAGCAGTGTGCCACCAAGTTCGTGTTTTCGAGGATTCCAAAAAGGAGTTTGCTTCATTTTATGTTCTCATCAAGCTGATCAGGATCTATCGGGGCAGTCGTTCCAGACCACATTTCACTCAACCACTCCCCCTGTCTGCCCCCTGTCTGGCAAACTGTTTCTTCAGCGACCCAATGAACCAACGGAAGCCCGGGGACTTCATTCCAGCTTTTCCCGTGGGGGCAAGCCCTCGCTCAACCCATTCGGATGGCCTTTTTTTTTTATGGTGCTCACCGCCCAAACGACGTTTTATATCTGTTGAGAGGTCGTTCGTCTCTAGAAGACCCAAGACCCCTGTTGTTGACCAAATCATCCCCCCTACATTTCATCCTCTACATCTCCCTACCCTGTCCCCCAAATGACGTCACTGCTAATCATCGTCTTAGTCTAACAGCATCTGAGTTTAACATCCGACCTACATCAAAACTTGACGGCAGTCATGATAATAGTCACCATCCGAAACACGGACGCCGAGCGCCACCGGCCTCTCATTTTGTTTGCACGCCTCACGGTCTCACGGAGCGGGGGCGGTGGCTGTGACAACCTGCGGAAATTTGGTCTCCTTTGTTCCGGAGTAGGTCCTTTTTAAGACCCGCTGGAGAAGATAAGATTTGAAAGATGACAGGGATGGACACGCAATTGGCTCTTCCCCTGTGGGTTGATGGATGGGTGGATGGATAGATGGGTGGGTGGATGGATAGAGCTGTGGATGAATTGATGGCCGGTTAGATCTATGGATGAGGAAGTGGAATGATGTATTGATGAATGGACGGATGGAAAAATTGATGGATGGAGAAGTGAAAGTAAACGGATCGTATCAGGACCAAAGTTTCAGTTGGCTATTTCAGTTAACGAGTGCTCCAATGATTAGTTTCCGGCCACCGCCCCCCGTGTTCGATTTCCAGTAATTCCATCCACGAAGCACTTGGAGCTGCAAATCATTTGGCAGACGGATAATGCCAACACCTGTTGGATCTTTGAAACGTGTGCCATCGCGACCCTAATATCGACGGGATTGAAATTTATAGCAACCCATCATCGCCCGATTGAAGAGCACCATAGAAAAGTCGGCGATTCTGGGGTGGGGTGATAAATGGGAGCCAATGGACGGCCATGGACAATGTGGTCCTGGAAAATCTTGGAGAAGTAAGGATGCGTCTTGAAGCGAATAGCGCTCAAATAGTATTCGTATCTCGGTGGTAATCTCCCTCCCATGGGCATTGATTGCTACGATAACACACTACAAAGGACAGATGTATCGATAGTATCGATTCGATAACCTGCAGTGATGGTTATCCGATACGGACGTCTTAGCCAAACGATGGACTCACAAGAGTCTTATCTCAGGCAGAAACATAAACATCAACACACGACATACGATACAATACAACACAACACAATACAAGACTCAGACTCCAGCGCAGGAGCACAAGGGCGCACACACTCACCTAGATATGGAATGATAGTCCTCTTGTTTGCCCAGTCATACAAAACAAAGACAACCATAGCTCAGAGGAGCATCAAAAGCTGCTGTGCAAATGAATGGATGGATGGATGGGTGGATGGATGGATGGGTGGATGAATGGGTGGATGGTGGATGGATGGGTGGATGAATGGGTGGGTGGATGAGTGGATGGATGGGTGGATGGGTGGGTGGATGGATAGATGGGTGGGTGGATGGATAGATGGGTGGGTGGATGGACAAGTGAAGGACTGATCCAGTGACAGCGAACCAAGCAGAACTAATGAGAGCTGGATCGAAAGTCAAATGGTGTTTGCAATTAATTCTTCCGTCACCTCTGCTTGGACACGACTTTTCAACATCGTGTCGGTGAGC
>MPNW01000032.1:12268-131075 GCA_011800805.1 Hirudo medicinalis
CTAGGAGCGGCAACTTCCCTTTTGTTCGTTCTAGTCCTAGTTGTGTGTTAGGTAGTGTGGATTCGTTGGCGAATAAAGTAGTCGTATGTAGTGTCTTGGTTTAATCGACTAACTGCGAGTTACAACAGTTAGGTTAAAATGGTTAGAGATGGAATTAGGTACCAAAACTCGCCGCCTGTTTGCTGGCTTTTGCCCGTCACTTGGCCAACAATCATTAAAAAATTAAATTTCGAAAGGTAAGGACGGATCCTGTACAGAACATTACCAATATTGGAGAATATAAACAACGAAGACAATAAAGGATGCCACTTGGAGGAAGGGCTTAATTCAAAACCAAATAGTTCAGTTAAAAACGTGATAAAGTATTATTTCATTAATACATTTTGGCAGAACTGTTATAATATTTTTATTAATTACATAATAAATAATGTTTTTAGTGCTTATGTGAACAAGTCCAAATTTGATTTTCTATTGACGCAATTATCGCAGTCCGGTGTATAACAAACTCCGCAAATCAGTAAAAATTTGAATTTTTCGGATTATCGCAACCAGAGAATTGCTCAAACAAAATCTTATACTATAAATTATATGTTTCCCAGTGCCACAGCCAGGGTTTAGAATTGGTCGAGGTAGGATTAAGTACCCCCGCCCTCCTGTGGCTATGCCAATGATGTTTCTAGAAATCCAGACACTTAAGCAAGTAACTGCTTCGTTAAGAACTTCGCTGCCCGGAGAAACAAGCGAACTTATGTACAGGACATTGCTGTTCCTCGGTTATTTGTACATGTACTGTAACGATGTTGTGTGAAGAACAGACATTCAGAGTTTTTACACCCCCTTTATGCGAACAAATATCCACTCGATGATGATCGTTGAGTTAACGAATCACACCCAACAATAAACTCGACTCTATGAAAGGACTTTGAGCTCGCATAAACTAAAACCAAAAAGAGAACTTTTAAAAGCGAATTTCATTTCTCACAACTAAAGTAATTATCTATTATTACGACGTCAGCATGGATCGTGGAAAGATTTGAAAAAAATGAATTGAAACCATTCTAAAATGTTCTGAGTTCAACGTGGACAAACAGCATGCCTTCCACCATCAACGTGGATTTGCTCGCCGGTTATGTCTGAAGCCATATCTGATGCCAGGAATGCAATGGTGTTAGCGACTTCTTCTGGTAATCCTGGCCTTCCTAAAGGATGAGTAGCTTTGCTTTTTTCTAAGAACTTAAGCAAGTAAAAAAAAAAATTTAATCTCAGCTATTTTCTAAGATCTTTCTAAAAAGTGAGCGACTCATAATTATGGCTGAAGATTTATTTATAAACAATACTAGAGAATCAGGAAAACTTTCCATACTTCCGCATATGCTTCCTCTGACAGACCGGATTTCCTTTGCAAATCCGTAAGAATAACTCCTGGGCTGTATAATCAAATTTCATAAAGCTGTTGTTCTCTATCAAGATTAGCGAAGAAAAATCTGATTTACGTACTTAACCGAATTTACTCTAATTCCTTTGGCACCGAGCTCTGACGGAGAACAAAACGAAAGTGCAGCCATGACTCGAATCATGTGTACAAAATTAAACGGTTACCTAGAGAGACACAATTAGTCAACTGGTCAACAGCACTTTTGGAAATGCAGTAAGCCAAAACACCAGGAAACTATGTAAAACATCAAAATAATAGTCATGTCAAATTAATGGGCTTCTATGTTCGAAAATTCAAATAACTTGCGGATCGAGTTCCACAGATGCTGGAAACATTAACGATGTTGCCCTTTGTCTGTATTAGATGTGGGACACTTAGCATCGTCATATAATAAGCAGTTCTAAAATAAGCATTTTGATTGAGGCATTGACATTAAATAATAAACATTGCTCTTAAAGCACAACTTCGAGAAAATTACAAGCAATTCTTATAGATTCCAAGTTGTGTTTATTACAATGAACGAACTTGATCGCCCAAGTACCACAATATAAACTGCAGTTTAGGTTAATAGCTGTTAATTGTTTATAGAAGATGATTAGAATGGCTTATGCCGGCTTGTCAAACAAACTGTTATAAAGAATTTTTAACATGTTGAGCGGAGTTTAAAGCCTCCAACGTTCTCTCGGAAGGCAAACGAAATAATGTCTCCGAATCTACCTCAAATTGATATTCATGACTCTGTCAAGCTGTTCAAGTGATGTCGTCTCAATTGACCCTAATTCCATTACGCCGGCATTGTTAACCTTGGGTAGTAAATAGTTTAACGCATTAGTTATCAGAAAAAGACGAATATTTTTTTTTTTAAATCAAGAACTGAAGATACCAAAATGTCCATTCTTTTATACTGTTTAATTGTAGACTGAACAATATTTTCACAATCACTTTCTTTGGCTAAATCACCCACGAGAGCCAAGTGCTAAAGTAAAAAGGAAAACATGCATTTATTGACTAAATCATTGCCGTAAAATAAAAATGATAATATGTTACTTCTTGGCCCTGTGAGTGTTTTAGACATTCATCTCTCACTGTCGCTAAACCAACTTCATTTCTTCCAGTTAGTGCTACCTGGGCTCCCAATTTAGAGAACAGAACAGCACAAGAAGCTCCTATTCCAGTACTTGCGCCTAATAACGACTAATATCGTCTAAATACTACGATTTAGATTGTTTTTATATTGTTATTGCAGTCAATATACTCGTTAAACTATCCAGAGCTAAGTTTGTGAGTGTGAATTTGTTACTAAATACGCAGAACGTCTGATTGTAAAGTTTGTTCTTGAATTTTATTATCACTGCAAATATTACAAATAGAAACCTGTTATGAGTGCCACTTTTCCGGCCAAATTTAGAACAGAAGAAGCCATGAAATTAGCACTTATGCTTATCAGAGGAAAGTGCTACTTTTATTACAGAACAGTAGATAGAGGTTGTTCATTTCAAAGTCCATTCATAAGTTCGACGAATTGGCTGGTTAGAATACATAAATACATTCTAAGTTAATGAGTTAAGTTTTCGCATTTGTTTAATATTGCTCATAATTTCCGAAAACTATTTAAATTCGACGTTAAGCATTAGCTTAATGTTAGCGTTAATGCAATAGCATTAAATTCGACCGGAGTTTCATCTCGGCTATCTTTAAATTTATTATATATAATATCATACAACAATAATCGTAATCATTTTAACGCGAAATGCCCTAACAATAACATTCTTGTGTTCAGAAAAAGAACGCTTAATTTAAAAAGTGCAATGCAATCTTCAACGTAGATTTTCTTGCATAGATGTCATTTCGTTGAAACGGGATAAAAATTAATACTGAATCATAATTTACAATAAAATATTTTCCTTATATTACAAATAGTCTTAGAGTGGGGAGTAATTTTTACAAGTAATTATTTTAAATAAAACTTTGTAATTTTTTTATCGTTAATTGTTAAAGGCGATCAACAAGAACATGCGAAAACTAAGAAAAACTATTCCAATACAGTAAAACTACTCGAATATTGTAAAACGTGCCACTTCTTTAATTAAAAAGAAATCATTGTCGTACATTTATTGTGCATTTTTTTGCTTCTCGCAAAAAATCAAGAACAACAGCCAATCAGATGGGGCAATGCTTTGCCCCAATGATGTCCTTACTTAAAAGGCATTACTTTTGGAGACCGGTTCAGACGATGTTATGGTGGCTGGCCTTTACTCCCGACACCTCACTACAAAAGACTAGACTAAAAGAGCCACAAGTGGGATTTTCTTCCCATAGAAAGTGCTAAGTCCAGTATTATTACCTATCGAATCGCTACATGTTCAATTGAACTTTCGGCAGTAGAATTCAACACACAACATAAGAATTTGTGTGATTAGTTTTTAATTCCTAATTTTCTTTTTCCACATACATTACTTAACGTTATCTTCACTGCCAAGAAGTTCCATCTAACAACCAAACCCTGTCCACACCACAAACTTTTAAACCATATTCTCAACGACATTGAAATTCTGGAAATCAAGTTGATCAAACCCCAGTTTGCCCTCCCACTTGGAAAAAATTGAAAACAGTTGGGAAAATGAGGATTTGAGAATTGGCAAAAAAATTCCTTAATTTGCAGCCAAATAATGTCATAAATAAATAATAATAAATGTCACAGCGCCCTGGCAATGTTTGGCACTAATTTCACGCTATCTGACAATTTATGTTATTTGTTTATCTGCCTCATTTCCACAATCACAATCGGGTTTAAAGTTAGCAGCCTGCAGCTACTTTGCAGTAAGCCAATTTTCAATGTGCACAATTGTCATGGAACCATAGAAACAATACTTGGTTGAAAACTCAGAAGTAATTTAAAAGATACCTATATAAATTGTGATTCTTAAACCTGGGCCAAAATTATGCATCGCACTGTATGTGGTCAGAGAAACAGTGTCATCTTAGTTTAGCTTACAGCTATATGTCATTCTCGAAATGAGATGATCCATTTTTGATATAATCAATTAATGAAGTGTGCTGCTTCAAAGATCTCCCAACTCAGCAAGATTGACTGAGTTTTATGGAATAGTTTAATAGTGTCAAGTTCCATCAATACCTGTGTGCATCAGAAGTGTAAATTCTCAATGACATAGAAATTCTGGAATTGTGTTTAATTTGTAATTAATTATGTAATTAGGACCCTCATTATGGTCAGGAAAGTGATAATTTCTGGATTCAGAGACATTCAAACTTAAGAGAAATGGCTTAACCACTAGACCATGTAAAAACACAAAGTATACGCATCGTAAGTAATTCAGAAAACACAAGAAGAAATTTCAACTATTTTAAGTATTCATTTCAAATATTTAATAATAATTAATATTTTTAAATATTCAATATATTGATTCTGTTTTTATTCATGAGGTTCTAGAAAGAAAATTAAAGATTTAAGTCAATTTGAAATGTGATGGCATGAAATATGCATCTCAAAATTGTTCAAAGTGAAACTCAGCTTAATGATTTAACGTGGACAGGCAGCATGTCTTCCACCATCAACATGGATATGCTCGCCTGTAATATCAGAAGCCATGTCTGATGCCAGAAATGCGATGGTATTTGCAACTTCTTCTGGCAACCCTGGCCTGCCTATAGGATGAGTTGTCCTGCTTTTTTCTAAGAACTTTAGGAACATAAGTAAACAAAAATTCAATATTATATCAATTAAAATGCTTTATTTTGCTTTCAATGCTAATTAAATATAATGAAGTCATATAAGCAATAGGTATTTTGAAACATCTTTTGAAACAGGATTAGGGTAAATTGTCTTATGTTTCCAAAATATAAGAATGATTGATATGAACTAAATGAACAGCTTATTCACACTTCATAGGAAATACCTTTGCATACTCTTCAGCTGATAAGCCAGACTTTTTATGCAAATCAGTTACTATAACTCCAGGGCTATGGATTCAAAAATTTTAGGATTTACATTTAACTTACATTTTATCTATAAAATTGAATGTTTTTAAATCATCACTTATCACTTACTTAACAGAGTTGACTCTAACACCTTTTGCAGCAAGCTCTAATGAAAATGTTTAAAAAAATAGTAATTTATTAAATAACAAATTTTAATAAAAGTGAAAAAAATTACCTAAAGCAACACAACTGGTTAATTGGTCAACTGCACTTTTGCTAATACAATAAACCAAAACACCAGGAAACTGCAAAGAAATTGGAATGTAAGAATATTAAATAGCTTTTTTATCAAATAAAATATTTTATGTATCTATTCCTCCATTCCATAAATTTAAAAAACCACTTACTGATCGGGTTCCACAGACACTCGAAACATTGACTATGTTACCCTTAGTTTTTAACAAATGGGGCACACAGAGCATTGTCATGTGATAAACAGCCCTAAAACAACATAAACAAATTGGACAATAATCAATATACGTAATTGTAATATAAACAAGAAAACTGCTAAAAATGTTGCAATAATTGTTCTTGTACTATAAACACACACATTAAAATGATTAATGTAATTGCTTCACTAAGTTACCATAGTCACCAAGTTCATAGCATAAAGTACTTGATAAGATTTATTAATCAGATTCAAGTAGCATATAACAGGAATAATTCTAATAGCTTCTGTTGTTTAACAAAGTAATTTCTGATAATACCTGGCATTTACATTCATAATTTTGTCATATTGTTCTAGTGACGTAGTCTCAATTGATCCAAATTCCATTATCCCTGCATTGTTAACCTTAAGATTTCAATAAGAATAAGTAAAGAGTAGTTTAAAACCAAAATATTCACTGTAATTAAAAATGGGTCGAACATACCAGAATATCAATTCTTTTAAATTTCTCAATTGCAGATTTGACAATATTTTCACAATCTGCTTCTTTGCCTAAGTCTCCCAGGAGTACCAATGGCTTGACAAAAATAAGAATTATGCTTTCACAAGTCAGTCTGAAATAACCCAATATTGCAAAACTTTGTACTTCTTGCCCCTCAGATTGCTTTAGACATTCATCTTTTACTGCCATCAGATTGGCTTCATTTCTTCCAGTAATTATTAAATTGGCTCCTAATTTTGAGAACAATATGGCACAAGAAGCTCCTATTCCAGCACTTGCACCTGTAAATAATATTTGGCTCACAACACGACAGCATAAATAAATGCTTTCGCTTTCCGTTGATACTTCAGAAAAAACAAAATTGTATGCGAGAGTCAGTAAGTCAAGAGCTTAATCATTACTAAAGGAATGAAAAGCACCTGTTATGAGCGCCACTTTGCCAGCGAAGCTTAGCATTGAAGAGGCCATGATTACAAGAATTCGGCAACTACGGTAATGTTTCGCTGCGCCTGCGTAGAGGCTATTTGGTCACGAACTTGTCACCATTATTTTAAATGGAACCAGCCTTTTGATTAGCTCTTCACATATGTTGTATTTGATGCAATTTTAAATGCTACTTTAATTTATAAATTTGATCCAAATTGATTGTATTAAATACAATTTCAAATGACATTATGGCTATTTAAAAGGTTTTTTTTGTGAGATTGTAAATAGCATTCCATAAGGACTGCTTTCAATTCCCGCTGTTAAATCGAAAGCATGCTGTTTTAGAATTCAGGTGGAACTATCTGCAACCGTTCTTTAAAATATTGCATGACAATCACGTGAAACCTATTGGATGGGAATGAATGATGCGCTTCCCGCGAGCCCAATGAGAATCTCAGCTGATTCCAAACGTTCGGCGACCGAAACTTCTCTCGAAAGTCTGAAGACTATTAAAGTGTAGCCTTTAATTAAGACTTCCAAATACATTGTGATGGCGACTTCTGGCGAACTCGATTACAGTGAAATATCTGACGTAGTCTGTACATTTGTTAATGCTTACTCGTTGTACTTGGCTGCTATAGCACTGATTTTGATTGGAATATCAGCTCTTAAAAATTATTGGCAGGGAAGTGAAGTTAGTATTAAAATTCTGTTCCTACATGATGATTGCATGCTATAAATTCTAGAGTCTAATTGTTGTCATGCTATAGCACCAACCTCCCTTTATTCCTTCAAAAGTACCTTTTCTCGGGTATTCAATAGATTTTGGAAAAGCCCCAGTTGAGTTTTTGCTTGCTGCCTATGCAAAGGTCACTAACCATATTTTTAATTATTATTAAAATATATATATTGTCTCATTACAAATGACTAAAATTAACATGTATGAATATTTAATCATTTAAATTACTAATTATTTAAAGTATGGCCCTGTGTTCAGCTTTACAATGGTTGGAAAAACGTTCACTTACCTTATTGGGCCTGAAGCTGCAGCTTTATTTTTCAACAGTAAAAATGAAAATCTAAATGCAGAAGAGATTTATTCAAAACTTACAACTCCAGTATTTGGGAAAGGAGTTGCTTATGATGTTCCAAATGATGTATGACTTTACAGCATAAAGAATTTAGTCATTGTTAAATCATGCCTCTAATGTTTTAACAGGTTTTCCTTGAACAAAAGAAACTTCTCAAAACTGGATTTAGTATAGATAGGTTTAAGAAACATGTTGATCTAATACATGATGAAACTAGTAATTACTTTAAGAGATGGCTGGACAAAGGCCATAATGGTAAGTTTAGAAGCAAATTAATTTGCTGAAATAGCTATTTCAACCTGATTTTGTGTTTAATTTGTCAGACATTTTCAAGGCATTTTCAGAACTAATCATATTGACTGCCAGCTCCTGCCTCCATGGTGCAGCATTGCTGATCATTAAAATGTTAAATGTTTCATTCACACTAAAATGTTATTATATTGCAGGTAAAGAAATCAGGGAAATATTGGATGAGAATGTGGCTCAACTCTATTTTGATCTTGATTCTGGTTTTTCTCATCTTGCATGGGTTCTTCCGGCTTGGATTCCTCTTCCAAGTTTTAAGAAGCGGGATGCAGCACATTTAAAAATGAAACAGATATTTTATGATGCAATTAAAAAAAGAAAAGAGTCAGGGGTGATGAGAGATGACATGCTCCAAACCTTAATTAATGCCACATATAAGTAAATGCACAATTTGAAAGCAAACAAAAACAAATCTAGCCCTAACACTAATAATAATATTATGATCAGTTTTACAAAAGTAAATCATATTATAACAGAAGTGGAAGACCTTTAACAGATGATGAAATAGCAGGCATGTTGATAGGTCTTTTGCTTGCTGGTCAACATACTTCCTCTACTACCAGTTCCTGGCTAGGATTTTTTATTGCAAAACATAAGGACATTCAAGTAAATGTCTTGATTGCAAAGAGATTTTATCAAATTGATGCAGTTTGCCATTAGAATATTTCTGTCCTCTAAATGATTCAGTCGCTCCCTTAAAATTTTGATATTTTATGAAATCTTAAAGAATTTTCACTGTTCGGAAATCTAAATGAATATTTGCATTAAATAACCATTTACATTAATGTTGCATATTCACTATAGTTGACAATTCCATTGCAATTTGTCATTCAATAATTTGTGAAACTTCCAATTACTCTGTCTCAGTTACTGTCTCTACTCAATTACTCAGTGATCGTAACTTCAAATTTTTCAGGATGCTTTGTATGAAGAACAACTCCAGGTCTTTGGTGGTAGACAAGATTTTCTGACTTATGAAGGAATTAAAGAATGTCAGCTTTTGGATTGGTGTCTCAGAGAAACCCTGAGGCTCAGACCACCCATTGTTACCATGATGAGAATGTGCAAGAAACCACAGGCACTACTTTATTTTCTAGTTGTTTGATGGATGTGAAGTTTATTAATCACAATTCCATAACTAGATTAGGTTGATATGTTTTCAAAAATCTCTGAATATGTGGAAAAGTGTCACAAATTGACATCCCTATATGATTTTGTGATATTTTGGTATAATTTTTTTATTACACTGAAACAGAAGATATTTGATTATGTAATTCCATCCGGTCATCAAGTTTGTGTCTCTCCTACCACAAATCATGTTCTTCCAAACACCTGGGAAGAACCAGAAAAGTTTAATCCCTACAGGTTCAGAGATTATGCATTCTTAAACATTATTTTAAGGATGCTGCATCATCTATTTAGAAAGTTTGAGGGTTCAACTTAAGGAAGAATTCAATCTAAAATCGAAAAATTAGCTGAAAATTAATCTGTTTTATTATATTTTTTAAGATTCAAAGGTGACAAGAGCACCATTGATGGAAAGTATTCATATGTTCCCTTTGGAGCAGGACGTCACAGATGCATAGGAGAAGCTTTTGCTTATGTGCAAATTAAAACTATTTGGTCATTTCTTCTACAGAAATTTAAGTTTGATTTGGTTGATGGAAGATTTCCAAGCATAAACGTTACCACAATGATTCACACACCTGAGAACCCAGTCATTGCATTTGAAAGACGTAAACAAATCTGATGTGGTCAGTTGAAAAATAGTCAAACCGTCTAAACTGGATTCTAGCATATGCAAGGAAAGCGCTAACACTGTTTGTTTTATGCTTTATTAAAAGATGATTTAAGACCATCTTGTCTCAATTAACATTTTCAAGCCAAAAAACTATATTTTTAAAGAGTTGTTTCTCTTGGATTCTGTAAGCAGAAAAATTTTAAAAGTGCAAGTTCGTGCTTGACTAAACTTCATATTTGTTGATGAGTAAGAAAATAGCTATGGAATAAATAGTATTGAAATCAATTCTAGAGGTCCGATTCGCCATAGAGTGAAGTGGCGAATGTGGTGTAATCAAGAGCATCCGGTGGAGCATCTGGACCCCTGTATGGAAGCATCCTTCCAAGGCAATAATCAGAATATTCAGGAGGTAGTTCATGCCTAAGTTGTTGAGGGGTGACATAGGGCTGTCAAATATTTGCTTTAATTAAGTAAACATTTTTAGCAGGAGTCAATAAAATGAGGTTATAAAACCTTATCTCCAGCAAGAACTTTGAAAGCTTGAAGAAGTTGTTCTGCAGTTTCAACGTCAGACGATTCTTTGGTCATAAAGCTGAGGAAAGCCTCAAAAGTCACATATCCC
The DNA here is from genome assembly GCA_011800805.1 of Hirudo medicinalis. NCBI lineage: Eukaryota > Metazoa > Annelida > Clitellata > Hirudinida > Hirudinidae > Hirudo > Hirudo medicinalis. The sequence continues at coordinate 22,779 of MPNW01000032.1, forward strand.
ATATTGTTTGGATCGACCTGTGACATTATCCTCTGGAAATCCCCATCTCCCTTTTGAAACAAAAGTTACAAAAAGAGATAAATCTTGATCTTTATCGCTTTAATCACTAACAACCTGCTTATTGTCAAGTTTTTTGCAGCCAATAGATATCAAACAAGCTCTAAATTCATTTGGATCAAGTCTTCTATTCTTTCCTTTGTCAAAATGCAGAAACGACTTTCTGTAATCTTCCATTTGTTGAGCACTAATTCCCTTTGAGTCTCTTGTCAATATCTGAAAGAAATCATTCTCTATGCCAATGAGGCAAAAATTAAGAAAATTCCATTCATAAAAGACCTGGTTTTCAACTTCATTGATGCTTTTTGTGACAGAGGTTAGAAGCTGCTCCCAACCAACTCGCAATGTCTATTAATTAGCAATGATTAAACTCTTCATATGTTTGAGAAATTTAAAAACATGAGACTCACTTCCATTGTATAAGCAGTGTATGGATTATCAAAGACCATAGCCTCCTGCATAGCCTTGTTATGAGCTTCAAGTTCGTAAATATTCTTTTCGAAACTATGTATCTGAAACATTGAACTACAAATAAAATAAAATCAAGTTTATATTAATGTGAAATATAGACTTCTTTCTCGATGTTCTTTAGCTTCTGGAGGTGGTCTTCAAGAGACCCTTTGCAGCCAAATGTGTTGCTGACAGAATCAAGATGCTGTTCAATCCACTGACCAATGTTATTAGCTTTACTGGCAAAGTTTTTTCTCAGCTGTTCATTTTGTTGCTGCCTCGCTAATTCTGCATGCAGCTGTGAATCACGCTCAGGCACCAGCTTTTTTACTGTCTGCCATTTCTTTGATATTTCCTGAAGTAAACATTATTATCTTATGAAATGATTTTATGTATATATTTAAAACTTATTTCTGACCTCAACAGTGAATGTGGTATAAGGATTTGGCAATAGAGGGATGTCATGCTGCTTTGCTAGTAAATGGATGTTATCTTGTAGGTTCGTTATATCCTGATATCCTTTATTTGCACCATCCAATGACTTTTTGAACACTTCTTGAAAGTCAATCAGAGCCTTTGAATGGCAGTTCATAAATCCATTAATTAAATTAATAAAGCTATATGAATATAAATATATAAATGAAACTATATCAAAGAGAACCTGAATCTCAGGAATTGAATGCACAATAAATAAATCCTGAAGGTCATCATTTGTTGAATCCAACCAGTTGTTAAAAAGCTAGGAATATAATAAATTATTTTTTGTGAGCAATAACTTGAAAAATTCAGAATAATAAGCTGACTTACACTTGCTTGTTTTGCAAAATCTAAATGCAACTGATCAATTTTTTCCAGCTGTTCTTCTGCTATCTTTATATGGTAAGGGTCAAGATTATAAGTTAATAAATCAAATATTAAAAACATTAACACAATTATTAATTAGCTCGAACATCAATTTTAAATGACCATAAAATTTGTATACTGATGTAATTAAAGGAAAAACTCACGAGAATTTTCCGTTTTCTTGTAATCGCATTATTTTTCATAGAATCCCATTTGGTACAAACGTCTTTACGCTGACTTTTTATGGATCCGATATCAAAATATCCGAGGTTTCTTTTAAAACGATGATGTCATTATTTGTAAATTTGCAGCAAAATGAAACATTCTCATCTATTCATATTATATCTTTTCCTATTAGTTCACACTTTTAACAAAACATTAGACAAATATACAATGGCAAATATTGCTGCATAACTGCTACACTTATGTGGTAAAATCGAGTAGAGGCAATTGCAATAATTACAACATATATCATACAGTGGCTCAAATAACTCACTCAAGCTCCTGGGCAATTTCTGAAATTTCATCTATTCTTTCTTGGTGAATGGTCAACTCATTCTCGAGAGCCTCGTGTTTTTTTTTGTTTGCCTAGAGAATTTCAAATTAAAATGTCCACTGAGTTCTACATCTTTTAAATGTTCCAATCACGTCAGCCAACCTTCACTTCATCTAGTCTACCATGAAAGAAGTTTTTATCATCAAAATGTCCATCTTTACTCTTGCACCACTGATCGTGTAGCTCACATTTATGCCTGAATTTCCTAGCCAAGTGATCCAGCCTTTCAAGTCTATAAAATGCAATAAAACAAATAATACATGTATTAACCTAATAAAAAAATCAATTATTGTCCATAAACTAATTAATGAATATAATAACACTTGACTTTTCACGACCTTTGCATTTCAGAAAGAATCCATTCTTCATAACCTTTCTCAGCATTCTCTAGATTCTTCCATGCATTTGCAATATCCTGCAGTTCGTGTACTAATCGTTATTAATAACTGAAGCCATACCTCTTCTAAAATTACCAATATTTATAATAGCACCGTACATAATTAACAAAATTCACGCACATTGACAAGTTTGCCTTCAGTGGGTAAGTAAGCAGGCCTGTTGCTGAGACGCAATTTAGTTTGAAGAGTATTGAAAGTGGTTTCTAATTTAGCCTTTTCATTTAGCCTGTCCGGTTTGTCGTGAGCTCGATAATTTCTAAACTTGTCGACGTTTCCTTGAGCTGACATCAAAGTGTTTGATGATGTCCTATCTTCCAACCATGGCTTTGTTTCAGCAATCCATTTCAAGAGCTGTTAAATAATGATTGGTCAATACCAACAATAATAATAACCTAGGACATAACATTTATAGGAGCTAATTATATTTTGTTGAATTATGTGGTTCATTTTTGTATACATAATTATTTAAATTATGTTATAAAAAGTCTGAAGCATTAATTGAGCAATTTAGCAATTATTTCAGCTGAGATGAGTCAAAATACTTACATCAGTGGCTAATTTTTCATATTCTTCCATGAGAGCTTCATTTTCCCTGTTGCTTTTCAGTACTTTGGCAATTCTATTTGCTGCTACCTCAGCCTTCAATGCAAGGTTCAATCAATTATTTATTAATATTTGTAATTGTTTGACAAACTTACTTGTTGCGCTCCTGAAAAGGCATGATAATATGAGGAGACGTAAGCCATAACGGACCTTTCGTCTGGCTTCACACTTTCCAACATAACTGAAAATAAGGAGCATTGTTGACATAAGTGCACTGTACTTACCAATAAAATTTATTTACCATCTGCGTCCAACATTCTTGGGATGTCCAAATGTTTTTCAGCTACATCAAACGCCAGATTCAAATTGGCCAATGGATTGTCCTTAATGAAATATTTTTATTTGAATTCGAATTTCCAATCTGATTCTTATACTAAATAACCTTTAATACTTTATGATTAAATTATGTGTATCCCCAATTGACGATGACGACGACGATGATGCTGGCTTTATAGTGATTATTTACGTTAGCAAAGACATTAATTTGGAAGCATAAGCGTCCTTATAATTATCTGTGCTAAAATTGTTACAATTACAGAATTGCCGAAAGTGGCGTTATGCCAGAAGGAGATATTAGACCTACTCTAGATAACTTGCTATAATCAATGAGATCTGGCCTGTGTCTATGGATTAAGGCACAGAATGCAAGTCCATCCTTGAAGCTATAGAATTTAATGAATCAAATTATCACTTGTTTATTATCAGTCTTTTAACATTATTCAACGAAAGATTTAAACATGGTTTGATTAAAGAATTATAATTATCTTGCTAAATTTATGAACGCACCATTAAATATATATAACCTCATGTGGAAATTCTGAACGTTGACGTTTTTATAAGGAGCAGTTTTCCTCTTACACCAAAGCAAGAGCCCTTCTTTAGCGGTCATTTCTGCAGCATAATGCATTTGAAATTAAAATTAAATCATACTTCGTAGACTGGCTTAAAGTATAAATTGAGTTGAAGTTTTTATGCAACGTTATAGACAAATCTAGAATTAAATTGATAAAGGGAATTCGAGGAATTACCCTCGACTGAGATGTCCTGTATAGCAAATCTCAATATAATCGTCCAGATCATTCCCAAAGTCATTTTCAGATTACCGTCCACAATTTCTAAAAATAAATGGTATTTCGTATCGAGCGCCATTAATTAATTATTAAATCAACAATTCCGGTACAAGTTAGCTCAGAGGGTAGCGTTCCTGCGAACGACGGTAAAAGCAACAGTCGTTACGTGTCATGTTCGAAACCCAGCTTGCACCATCACAAAGCGCCCCTGACGCTCACGCTTATGGCGCTATACAAATAAACTTACTTAGTTACTTACTTAATTATTACTTGAAAATCATAAACGATGTACAAATTCAAAGTACTTGATCTCATTTCTTTTACTTGTGGTTTTACTCAACAATTTATGCAATAATCCAAATTTTAAACGAAAGAACTGACCTTCAGCTCCTATAGAAACTAATTTAACGCCTTTGCTTTCAATAAACTTTAATGCTTTGTTGACATTCGCTATTCGGTGGAATCGCATCTTCCCTTTGTCAGGCTTCCCCAGTTGTTCTCCAGATATGATTTCCAGCAATAACATCAATCTTAGCCCATCTTGAAAATCTTTTTCGATGTTTTCTATTTGAGTTTTTGCTTTTCGAAGATGAGAATTGCACCAGGCAGTGAATGTCTACCAAGGAACAGTTTATAAATACAAAATAAAACAAATTCAAAAACGTTGTTTGAGATTGTCAAAAGCAATAGCGCTTTGAAGTATTGGTTGGAATCCGCATTAATTTTGTGTAGATTATAGATACCCTTCATCATTGGTTACTTTTGAACTTGAGACTCTTTTTTTGCCAAGCACACCAAGTACTTAACATCGAGAAATTACCTTAAATTGGTTCATTTACTATATTTTCTTTTTCATGAAACATTTCCTTAAAAGACGTTATAGGTTGATTTCAGATGTCAATTAACATAGGATAATCCTATTAGGATTATACATTTTATTCGTTAGCTAACATTTTTTTACAAGTTCTTTCACGCAATAATCTCGAGATTAGTGATGCTGACGAGGTTACTTTATCACTATACTATATAGACTAACATCTTGTCAATAGATATTTTCATAATTTCCTTAAGACAAGAACTAATTAATGCTTAGCGAAAAATTAATTTGAATTCTTGTTTTAATGTGTAGCATTTTGCCATCGCACTAGTGCACATAAAGATGAAATCTGAATCACACCGAACAATTATTGCTAGCTTGCTTTCGATTGGGGGATGTTGGCATTTCCATAAATGGACATTTCCAAATATGGTCAAATTAAATATGTAAATGTAAATATTCTGTTTATTCGTTACATACATCACGGCACTCAGTTGGGTTCAGTACCGGCTACTTAGTCACAAACCGGCGAAAACCGTTTTAATCCCAGCCATTAGAGAACAGGCGTTAATTTCTCAGAAATAAAATTGTGTATTTTATTTGTAAGTTCTACTACGAAAAAAATATCAAAATGAGTTTCATCGGATGAAATATTTATCTTTGGATAATGAAAATGTTATTCACGGATATCTAGAATATTAATTTTGATAATTCTAGTAATATTGATCTTGCAATTTGTTATATCATTAAGGCAGATCGTTTCAGCATAAAATTGATGACAATGCGTGGAATTTGTCTCCAACAACATTTCAGAAATTCCGGCTATGCTTACTTCATCGTTACTTCAACGTTCATTCATTACTGATTGGTTTAAATGCTGTCGAAAATGATTCTAATATGTAACTATTTTCTGATGCGATGTATTTTAATTAACAATCTGATTGCTGATCCGCACCATTGCTTAGATTTGTTCAATTGATTGCTCAACACCGAACACAGATTAATCGTGGTCGAAAGTTAAACTAAAATTGTATTCATTCGAGCCAGGTCTAATAATAATGTTCAAATGATTTTGCGCAAAAATGTTATGAAAAAGTACCTTCTTTTGTTGCTTTTCCCATAAAGGATCCAAAACTGCCTCTCTTTCCCATTCGTCTTCCTGTTCCCTTGATGGATCACTGAGCATCTTTCGAGTTGCAAAAGTCCAATTCGGCTAGAACGTTGGGAGAAGTGCAATTTATGAATATCCTTTAAGGTCCCAATTAGTGCAGAGCTCAAGGAACTTCCCACATGCGCAGCAGTTAACCAGCAGGCTCGGGCACTAAACGCTTGACAATTATTTGTTAAACAGTGTGCAACGAATACTCCAAATTGTTATCTCTCAGCAAAACTTGGGCTAATAAGATTGTTGGAGCTTCGGATCATCTCACTTGTCAAATAAATGCTTGCGTTTTGAAGCGCTTGAGGAATTCTCAAAATGTTCAAAGAATGGTAAAAATATTTAAATGGAGATGCTTGTAACTCATTTTACTAGTTAAATATGGGAATGGCAGTATGTAGAAATTGGCAACGCGTTGGATTGCAATGAAATAATATTATAAATTATAAAGTGGTTAAGCTGACTTCTTCAAGCTGGTTTCTTAAATAATAACTGCTCTAATTCGCATGTTAGAAACAATCTTCTATAAAATTAATCTGAGAAAGTATGAGTGTCAGGCTGGCGAGTATAGGGCCTATCTGAGAGGGGCAGGCGGGCCACTTGGCCCAGGCCTCTACTTCAAAGGGGTCTCGAAAATTGAATCATAACCATTTTTTTGGCTTTTCCATTACCAAAATTGACATAACTTGGTTGCTTGTTGCACACAAAAATAGAATGAGGGACCTCCTAAATCTTGTAAATAGCCCAGTCCTCCTCAAAGGAGTAGAAAAAATGCCCCTGAACTTTGTGTGTCCTAATATGTCAGCTATTACGGTATCTGATAATACAGATGTAGAAAGTCTTATTTATTTATATTAGGAAAATTGTATTAACGTTCATTATATGCTTATTTTTAAATAGTTAAGCTTTAAAGCTTTAGTCTTAATAAAGGAATACAAAGAATTTGAACCCTTGTTCAACTTGCCAAAAACCTGACCTCAAAGCTAAATAAAAATTATATGTATATAAAACAAAATGAAAATGGCAATATTTAAAGACTACTTAGTAAAGTGGATTAAGACATGCGTTTTCATAGAATGCAAAAATGCAATATTTCCCCTGTTATTGGTGTTTGGGGCGGTTAAGGATAATTCCAAGATTTCTACAATGTTGATGGGTAACGAAGTATAAGTAACGCGATAAAAATTTTTAGTACGTTTACTTGTACGAAGTATGGGCGAATCCAGGATTCTAACAAACTCCCCCCCAAAAAAAAATTGCTAAATAAAAAATTAATGGATAAATATATTTTTAACTAGTTTTAATTATAGATATCTCGATATTTAACAAATATTATCGGCATAACATTAGAAAAATCATCCCTGAAAAGATAAAAATCTAAAAAAAAAGTTTTAAAACCCCCCGAACAAAATTCTTAGTTAATTCTGATGTGAAATCAACGAGCTTGAAAATAACAGCATTTAACAATTATTCGGTTCCAGAAACGTTATAAAATTTCAACTTCCATACGGAAATTAAAAATCCAAGCTATATAATATATTATAGAATAATTTGCGAATTGAATAAGCCTAGATCATTTTAATTCTATGAAAGTTTGATATGGCATAGCCAGTCTGACAATAAGGACATCGATCAGCCGGTGCACCAGAATGAGTTATAGACTGTTTGAGTATTTGATCATATTGAAAGTGAACAATCACTTGTGACCAACTAGTGTGGAGACAATTGTACATTTTAAATATTTGTTGGCAAATATTTAGAACTTTTTTTACACCCACATTCACTTAGCGGTTCTGCCACTTTCGTTCTTTCCCTTTTTGTTCTACGTTACTGTTGTGTTCGTGAATAACAGTTTGTCCTTCAATCCTCCATCGTTGGACATACACTACATTAACTTACGTTATATTACAAAACGTAACAGTAACTTCTGTAAGGCTATCCATTATACATTTATTGAAGAAATAAATAAGCCTAGATTACCTACAGCAGGTGGGTAGGCGACATGAGGAAGCCAATGAGAGCTTTTGGAGTCGCTCCTGTCCTGGCAGAAGCGATCGGCATAAGGCCAACGAGAGCCTCCCAAAGCCGACGACAAAAAGTTGAGTCACGATTAAAACCGACAGGGACATCCGGCTGATCACTGGATGCGGCCCACCCTAGGAAAATGTAAGGAGAAGCATAGGGCCGAAACGTTTGAAGACTGGGGAAACTCCTCTGAGGATCCTTGTCGGAGCTCCAAGGCGGAGTATCAAGAAAAATTACAAAACGTAACAGTAACTTCTATTAAAGACTATCCATTATATATTTATTGAAGAAAACACTTTCATTAATGTTAATGTTATTACTTAGTGGTAACAGTTTGCAGTTTTAATAGCTTATACATTAGTTCCGACAAATTAAATGTTTGAAACATGATGGAATGATGTGCAATCACAAATAAAACAGCATAAGATGGTTGACGAATGACTATTACAAAAGCAGCTTCAGCACTTTTAGTTTTTTACTTTAAAAGTAACTGAATTGCTTCATTGGAAGAGCGAGACCATCAGCGAGAATACATCCCTTCGGGCTGTCCTTTTGCACAAAAATCGTAGATGTAATGACCATGGAATATTAAATAAATTGTTCAATAAACAAACAAATATGACATTACTTTTTACTTTAACTTTAATAAATTGTTTAACAAATACTTTTACTTATGTAAATTTTTGAGGTGTTGTACTTTTACTTAAGTACTGAAGCGCATTACTTTTTACAACACTGGATTTCTATGTGTTTACTAAAAATTAAATAGACTAAATTATAAAGATTCAAAATCTCTGCTTTTCTTAAGAAAGTGATCTCCTCAATAAAAGTAATTCACTCAGCAGACAAAATAGATCAGGTGATGCATAAAAAGCGCCAAATAGAATTACGCAGAATTTCTGCTGAAGTAAAAACTTATAAAATATTCAAAAATATATTTTATTTTTATATGTACAAACACTGCAAGTACATTTTTAAAATGATAAAATCACGCAACTCCCTACTTTGTTTATTCGGTATTGCCTTTCTTGGAAACTCCAGTGTAGGTATCAAGTTTTGACTATTATATGAGAGCTCAAGTGATATTTCGACAACACCACCAGGTGTAATTTTAGTAATATTTTATTTTGAATTAAGGTTTAAAAAATATTACTAAGAAATTATTTAACAGGCTATTTCACTTGAATTCGTCTTCAAAAACACTTATTTATTTGACAAGCTCGAAACGTGTCTGGTAATCGACAAATATTCACGTATTTATATCTGTAATCTGTATTCATACGCATGTGTATAGGTAAAATTATTTTTCTTCAGGTCCTCAAATTCGTTTGTTAAATATATGTAATGGCTTCAATACCTGTACAAGAAACCGGCGATTCTGGCATTAGCTCACCTTGTGACAGTTATCAAGGTGGCTCAGCAAATGAAGGGTGGAGGTATGAACATGGCAAAGAATCAAAAGGATTACATATTCGCTTACAATTAGCGAAACCTACTGTTAACAAATATTAATTGCATTTACAGTGCAATGACAGATTTATTCCCAAATAAATCATACAAGATGAATCACAAGAGAAGAGGTCCTCTTATCATCATAAACAATCATAAATTCAATGGGTTATTAGGTCAAACAGATAGAAAGGGCTCTGACATTGATAGCCAGAACTTGAAAAAAGTGTTTGAGGATCTCAGATTTGAGGTCATAATTTATCAAAACCAAACAGTTAGTCAAATGCAAGAAATTGTGAAAATAGGCAAGTTGACAAATTTTAGTTGTTTTAAATTTCCTTCCTTATTTTGAATATAGCTTATGAGAAAATTTAATTGTTCTAAACTCATGCAGCATCAAAAGCTGATTATTCTGCATGTGATTGCTTTGCCATGGCCATATTGAGCCATGGTGATATTGGTAATACCATTTATGGAACTGATGGAACAGTAAAGTTTGAGCTTCTCATCGAACCCGTAAGCAAGAACAAAGTTCAAAGTCTCATAGGAAAGCCAAAGCTCTTTTTCATTCAGGTGAACATTACTGAATTACATTACTAGCTCTTAATTGGCAGCATTTTGCACAAAATAATGAAGCTTTAATTACTGAATTTTTTTATTTATGTTAAGTGAAGATTTTGAATTTTGTTGTCAAGGCATGCAGAGGAGATGAAATAGATGATGGCATTGAAAATGCGGAGATGGTTAGTCAGTATGAAGAAGATGCAAAGAAAAATGAGGAAGAAAATAACCTCACAAAGATCCCTGTAGAAGCTGATTTCTTGTACTCTTATAGCACTGCCCCAGGTTGTCTGTAAATATTTTGTTTCATTAAATATATTTTATTAAACCACTGATATTTGTTACAGGTTATTTCTCATTCAGAAACAAAAGATATGGCAGTTGGTTTGTCCAAGCACTGAAAAATGTTTTTGAAGAATATGCTCAAGAGCATGATTTACTTCATCTGCTCACTTTAGTAAGCTATGAAGTAGCAGTGAAAAAGGCATCTAAAAGTGAAAGCAAAGCCTTGGATAACAAAAAGCAAGTCCCAAGCTTTGTCTCAATGCTGACAAAATTGCTTAAATTTTAGTGAGGCATTTGTTTACTCTTGACCACAATTACTAATACAAATCATATAAACGAAAAATGGTACTCATGCATTTGAAATTGTATAGAAATTTGCTTTGAGGTGAGTCAATGCTTGTTTCACCTAATAACATTTCTGCTGCCAAGTAATTGTCATTTTGGCAAGGACTTAGCCTAAAGATGGTGTTTGCCTTGTAATAAGTTCACATTATTGGTATTCTGCTTCTTGTCAGCATATTTTATCTTGGAGCTGCTTAAAGTCCAGCTGTATTTGAATTATTAGAATACTAGCTTTTTTAAACTGGCTTTGCCAGTCAAACTCACTTTTTATCCATTATAGTTCATTTTATTATTCACATTCTCAAAATTCAGCCAATTACCTCAAAAAAGGGAGATTAGGAAAGTGCTCTCGCAACGAGACTCGAACCCTTACCGCCACCATGAGAGGCGAAGTCTCCAACTATGCGAGAGCACAGTGCTCCTCGCTTTCAGTAGTTCTTGAGTTTATAGTTCATACATGACTTAGGAAAAGGTGAAAGTTGGAAAACTTGAATGCAGCAGTTGACCTAGGAATGGCATAGAATGGCAAATTTCAAGTCACTACCATTCACTGTTTGGGAGTTTTTGGGACAGACAGACATACACATGCATTACCTGTTTTATATCATAGATTATGAAATGTGAATGGAAGCTTTTTATGACTTCAGTTCCTCAAGTATGGCATTAACATCAGTGCAATGATAAACAAAATTCTAAATCTCTGCTATAAAATACAAATAATCCTCAAGCACTGATTAATTGAAAAACATCATTCGATAATTTACTGGAATTCTGCAAAAAATACTTACATGTTGTAGTTAAATAATCAACTTTGAAAATAATTGACATGCTTCACAATTGCCTCCATCCAATAAATTAAACACCCATAACTCTTGTTACTGTGACAAGACAGTCTTACATGAACAGTCCCAGGTCTGCACATGAGCAAGTCATGGTCATGGTCATATTCTCAAGCAAACTAATCATTATGCTTCTTTTATTAATCAAGAATATCAGTTATTTAAGAGAAGGGGTCAAACAACTTAAAAGAATTTCTAAATTTGGAGCAACAAGCATCCTCTTCCTCTTTCGAAAGTTGGCAGGTTTTCCAATCAATCTTTTCTGGTGAACACAACAAACTTTGTAGACATAGCATCTCCCTGGAAGATGAAAGACAAGGTATAATAACATGCATTATAAATATCCAAACCTCCAGGATGTCAACCTGCCAAAGTTTAATGGAAAACCACTTTTTATGTTCATGAAATATCTTGCTTGAGGTGTTTCCACGTAGAGATAAGGGGCACCGCTAGGGATTATTTGGTTCAGTTCAGACATTTGAGGAAGTTCTTTGAGCTGCATCTGACGACTCTCTGCAAATCCCACAATACTTGTTTCTATGACATTTTCACATGTCTTGGGGAGTGGTACAGCCTGGATCTGAAGATGAGATGTCTTGAAATTTCGTTCATAGAACACAACGCATTTCCCAATACTTTTGAAATATTTTTTAAGACTTTCCTTGTATCTGAATCATGAATTATTTATATGCAGATATGATATTTAGTGCATTTACATCAAGTGAATCAAAACCTACAGTTTTATTTCATTTAATACTTCTTCCTCAGATGTCACCAATGATTGAGTATGGTTTATAGGAATTATTAAAACATGATCTTCAGACAAGCCTCCTTTAGCTAAAGCCAAATAGCACTTGAAAAGAAAACAATGACATTTGATTATAATAACAAAGGCTAAAAGTGATGTTCATTATCATACCTGATCTCCAATGCTTGTTACAAGATGTTTCTCTACTTTTGGATTAGCCAAACAAAACCAACAAGAATCAGGAGAAATGGGTGGCAAGTTCTTATTCTGTCTCTTCAGCATGTTTCCTGCATGACTTTCAGCCCTTCTTTTTCTGGAATGATCCACTGTTCCACTATCGATGACTTGTTGATCATAAAAGAACTGTGTTCTCTTCTTGAAACATAATACAACTCAAGCTTAGGCAGTCTCATTAAGTGACTATTATCAAAAATGTAAGGGAAAAAATGTGAAAAACAGCAAATTTGAACTCATAATTCTGGCACCCATTCTTGGCTTAATAAGAGCAAATTAGTATAATTTTTTACATAATAACAACAGTTACTTTAAGCTTTTATTTAGATTTACAAGGCAACAATTAATTGGAATAAAATTCAGTAATTTAATCATATTCAACTTATCACACAACCATCCATTTCTGTTTGTAATTATCCGATATTTTGAGTGCCTTATGTGTCCAAATAGGATGTGAAGGCACTTTTTTTAATTGTTTGCCATTCATGTAGTGCTGAGGGCGCTCCCTGGTGGTGCAGGCTGATTTGTGAGCAAGACGCGTTGCGACCGTTACCATTACTTCTGCAGGAATGCAACCCATTCAGCCAACCTACATACTGATTATACCTAATTTCATCATTTGCCTCTTAAATTAAAATTTCAGAACAGTTAGCCAACCTGCACATTTACTTCACTGGTAACAAAAATGCTTGGATCAAATTTATAAGGGACTTCTGTTACATCAGTGGGTTGCTTAGTTAATTCAGAGCCATCAATGGTCTTCATGGGATTGATATGGAAGGCATATATGAACTGAAACGGGAAATATTTTACGAAAGTAACCAAATAGTAACGTGTTGAAATATAATTGAAAGCTCATCTTATGAACCTTTTTCTTTTCTGCATTTCCAACAGCTGCCAATGCCACAAATCTTGTAGCATGCTCAGGAACATTACTCAAAATTGCATGATTCCTGTTTTGGTAAAAGTAATTTTACTTTAAAAAATAATTGGAAAAGCCATAAAATCAACCTGTATGGCTGCCGTTCATATGAAATATTGTCACTTCCAGAAAAATGATATCTGGGCTTCAACAGCAATGCTAATTGTGATATAAGATGAGAACCAACGACTCTATCTTCTTCAGCCTTCACATCAACATAATATTAAATGCATTGGCATTAGTAAATTAATGAGCTTGAATTCCTACCAGGTTGCTTCCATATTTGGTGACATCTTTTGGCCATTGTGATGTCAGGAGAATATCAACACCTCCAAAATCCCTTGGTAAGGCTGATTTCAGAGATAAAACTTCTTCTATGTCAAAGTTGCTAACTGGTTTAATTCCAATATTCCCTTCCAAGCCGCTCAAGTAAGCAACACTTAAAGATGATGCGCTAGAGAAAAAGCCCTTCTTTCCTGTGTTTCCAAATTACAAATGCATTTAAAATAGCAGTCAAAGTAAAACTCGTAGAATAAAAAATATACCTAAATATAAAACATTTTTGCACAGATTACATCCATCCAAATTCTCATAAAATTCTGATGTATCTTCGGTGCTGGGTCCCAGCACATAAGTTGAAACTGGAAATATAAATTGGTCTCCCAGTAGCATTCTATTTACAACTTTGTCCTTTCCAAAAAACTCTCCGACACAAAATAAGGCCTTAAAATTCAGAAATCAACTTAGGACAAATCAAAATAAATTAATTAAATGCATTTATCTTACGTCGTAAGCGCCTGTTTTTTTAACAATGGTGCTGACTTTGGAAATCAACGTACTGAATTGACCATTTACGTCCCCGCAAACCAATCTGCGAAAAATGTGGTTATGGTTTCAAAAGTTAACGGGATATTTGCCGTTTGCGGCTTTATATTTTCGATAACCACAGATAACTCACATCTTCATCTCAGCAAATTCGAATAGCTATCTTAAGTAGTGTAATATTTTTAATAATAATAATAGCAAAATTTTTAAAGCAATGAAAGTGGGGGGGGGCTTGTCCAGACGCTTTGAGAAATGCTACTTAGAAAGAAATGCTATTTAGAAAACATTCTACAGACTATCGCCCACTAACAATAACAATTAAAAAAGGTAACATAAAAGTTGCGGATAACCTAAAGTTTAATCCTTTAAATTTTAAATTTCAATAAAATTTAAATCTTATTTACAATTGGGCTTCAAACCATTAATAAAACAAGACCGATTAAATTCAACCAAACTGACCAAAATGTATGGACATTTCAAGACATTCATCAGCTAAATTAAAACTTTCTAATTTTGAATTATAGTTCCCTGTTCTTGAACGGCTTTTGACCAAAAATTTGATGGCCTCGAATGATCAGATGGTCGTATAACCAACCAAACTCTGCCACATTAAAAAAAAGAAACGAAAGTTATCATAAATTTCGTGAGAGATCTTATCAGATTTAAGTCTACCGAGAGTGAACTAAATAAACTTGATAATCAGGATTTTCGTCGATATCGGGTATTATTTAAAGTTTTGATTAGACCACTGCCAAACTATTTAAAAAAAAGCGGTATATTGCCACTTTTTATTGAAATTTTGATAACCATGTAATGGAATTCCCAGGTGGGACATAGTGGTTAGCTGCGGCTATAGTATTTTACTTACATCGTCCAAAAGGTAAAGTTAAAAACTTAAACCTTTCAAAATTTGAAAATTCTAAATAACGAACTTTAGGGAATTCCTAGGTAAAAGGTTACTAGATGATACTAGACGTACCTCTAGCATTCAACAAAGCCTCCTCAATCTAGGGTTAAGATGTCGTTCATCAAATCTCCTTTTATTTATATAATCGCAGACACAAATAAATTTTTAGAATTATTATCAATTTTAATAAAACAAACCGCCTCCAATCACTACGAGTTAACGGTAATAATTATGTTGAATTAGACTATTAATTTTTTTTAAATTGTATTTAATCGCTTATTAATATATCGTTATTTGTAAGAGTTTAGCATTTAGCAAACAAAGTCGTTCAATCAAATAATTGTGCTTTCAAGGTTTCTTTTTAATTCAGTTCCTATCAAATATGACCTCAATTCCAGTTCAAGAATCTCTTCAAGATTCAGCAATTGGCAGTTTGCCAAGTGAAGTGCGGAGGTATGAATTCATCCACTTTTCTAATATCAAAAATATATTTTTTTAAATATGTTTTCAGTGTAAGTATTGAGATGCCAAAGGAAATATATTACAATATGAATCATAAGAAACGAGGCCCATTTATCATCATAAACAATCATAAGTTCAATGAAAATGTGGGTCAGAAGGACAGAGTGGGCTCTGCAATTGACAACCAGAACTTGAAAAAAATATTTGAGGACCTCAAATTTGATGTGGTAATTTATCAAAACAAAACAGTCAGTCAGATGCAAGATATTGTGAAAACTGGTCAGTTAGCAATTTTTTGATGTGTTAAACACTGATAGAGCCATACACACATACTAGAAGTTTAAAAAAACCATATTCTTAAAATAAGTTCTCTTGTTCTTATTTTGCATTTAATGGGTGAGAAGGCATGATTTTAATTTACGTAGCATCAAAAGAAGATTACTCTGAATGTGATTGCTTTGTCATGGCAATATTGAGCCATGGTAATTCTGGTGATATCATTTATGGCATTGATGGAGAGATAAGATTTGAGCTCCTTATCGATCCCATAAGCAAGAACAAAGTGAGAAGTCTCATAGGAAAGCCAAAGCTCTTTTTTGTCCAGGTATATTTATTGATTTTACTTTTATTTATTTGCTAGCTTTTTTAAACCGATTTCACCTGTGACATATTCAAGATCATCTTTTATTTGTGGCAAGAACTCCATGGTTAAACATGTTTCTCTTCCTTTTGGGCTAAAATGCCCAATTAATAATTTTATATAAGACTTACTTTGCTGTAAACCACACTCCATCACAAATGAATAAAAAAAAAGTTTTAAATCAATTTGTTATTATTATTTTTAATACTTTTATTTAATAAATTTTATTAAATCATTAATCAAGTTAAAAATTTATGTTTGTTATTCCTCAAAATTCATTTTATTTACTTATTTATCTATTTGGTTGAAAATTGAAAATAGCATAGTTAACCTAGAAATGGAAGACAGAATGATATGTGCAAATGTCACTTTGCTACTGTTCACCATTTGGGAGTTCTTCTAAGTTGAAAAAAACTTAAATTAGTACATTTGACCTAGAAAAAGGTGAAAGTTGAAAATAGCACATTTAAAAAATGTTCAACAAGTGTTTCACTTTCAAGTACCATTAATGGTGAATTAATCTGCTTATGCAATAAGCTTGTTAATTGAAAGCAACAAGACCTTTAAGCAACTGGAGATCAATTCTTGGAGCAGATGTTGAGGACATGCATGTGTACCATGCTTAGAAGTACAGCTTCACTGTGAAAGCATTGAACTGAATATTGAGGTTCAGTGCAACAACAACCAGATGAAACAGTCACCAGAACAGGTTTTAATCTATATATTATCTTCGCCATCCAATGTGCTTTGTGATAAGCTCTTGGAGTAGCAATAATGTGATTGTCAATTGCCTGATAAATCAGATCTAATGTCAGTAATTCCTTGTAGTTAGCTCTCAGCTGAAATTCTAGTAGCTGGTGCCAAAGGAATTGGATAAGACTCATTTTGTGGCCCAACAATGACTGCCAAAGACTGCCATTGTCACTGCTATCAAAATTACATATATTTAATTCCATGCTTTTGAGAAAAGTTCAATTACTTTTCATAGCACCACTTAAACAACCCATTAAAGGTTTAAGGTGACCGCTACAATAAGTTCATCTATGTGATGCTTGCATGATAAACTGACAAGTATTATCTGCCAAAGTAAGATCTGCTCTTCAATGCAAGTGTTGCTGGCCAAGATGTCAAAACATAAAAACTGAAATCTGTCTTTCGATAGTAACAATAATTATGAGCAAAAAATACATAAAACAGTAGAGTAACATATTTCTACATATTTCTTGTGATTGCCATCAATTAATTTGTCACTTAAATGCAAGTTGGTGACTGTATGTTCTGTTGTGCCATAGATGACAATGAATAACATTACTGTGTGTACTAACATCACATGAGGTGCCAGTAAATTCTAAAATATATTCATGAATTTTTTTCTGATGCACAATGGGTCAAATGGAACACTTGTGGGGAGAGAACACGAAAAAGTTGTGTTTTAATTTTTTGTATTATAAGATATGACTTTCCTTAATCGTCATCCTCACGACCCTAGAAAGATGCTAACTTAGTTATAAAATTAATTATTTGCCTCTTGCCGGGGTTATAATATGGTTAGAATATAAAAATATGGGTATTTCTGATTTTCAAAATTTTTCATAATGAAGAGACAGATTTTTTCTTTGCTGTTTTGAATTGAGATGATCATGCTTTTGCAAGACATCATATGTTTTATTTAATTTTTTGTGTAAGCTAATTAATGAATTTTATATTGATTGCATTAATATTGTCACAATTTCATTGCTAAGGCATGTAGAGGAATTGAATTAGATGATGGAGTAAAACTGAAACAAATGAAAGCCAGTATGAAGAGGATGCAAAGAAGAGTGAAGAAAGTAACATGAGAAAGATACCAGTAGAGGCTGATTTTTTGTACTCTTTCAGCACTGCTCCAGGTTCATTACATGAAATTGTTTATATGGGATATAGATATTGAATGACACTCAGGTGATGTCTATTTACAGGCTATTATTCATTCAGAAACAAAATATTTGGTAGCTGGTATGTCCATGCACTGAAAAATGTTTTTGAAGAATATGCTCAAGAACATGATTTGCTATACCTCCTCACTTTAGTGAGTTATGAAGTTGCTATGAAGAGAGAGTCAAACAGCACCATCAAACTCTTGGACAAAAAGAAGCAAGTTCCCAGTTTCGTCTCAATGCTCACAAAACTCCTCAAATTTTAATTACTCAAATAGGCTCAGAGCCTTGTTTATTTTGACTCTTAGACTCAACAATTGCTTTTTTTTTTAATTTAATTTTAATAGGAAAAAAGCCCCATTACATTCTATGTCAATTCAAGACTTTTAACCAGAAGTAACAAAAAATGCATCATAAGTTGATGTACCTTATAGTTAGGTTAAGAAGCATGTATATATATTACAGCTCTTTACAACAGTTGTCATATGTTCTTTATTGTCAAACAGTTTTTTTGCATTATTGAGGAAGTGATAAAAAAGTCTGCAACCTAATGGAAATCATCTATGCAATGCTACAATAGCTGGTCAGTATCATCCAGTATTGAGGATTGCTTATAATTCTTTAATGTGGGGTTTATTGATTCAGATAAACTCAGAAGAAATGTCAGCCAAATTTTCACAGAAAATACCATATTATATAGAGTTCTACCTGGCGTCACATCAAATATCAAATGTTATCTGAATTTGATTCGCCATCAACTAATTCGGTTTCACCAAACAAAGAGAGCTCGAATGCTTCTCATTATCATTATATTTGACTCGCTATCAGTAATTGCTAGGCAAATTTTATTTTTGATATCAAATTCGTTTAGAGCGTCCAGCCTTCAGCAATAACTCCCAGCCGAGACTACTATAACTCAGCTTTACACAAACACCTTCCGCTGGAGGATCTAGCAAAACTAGAAATCGGTGGATAGCCAGGCGATTGCTTATAGCAACCTTGGTATACATTACTCCGCGAAATTGGATAAATTTGTCGCGGAGGGGGGTGTTAACTAAGAGGTTATATCCGGGGTTATATCTCCCGAACTAGTTACAGGCTTGACAGCGGGATTCATGTCATGCCTTTTTTTACTTTCAAGGTAAGATATAACTTCTAACTAACTTCTTCTTTGCACATTTACAAGTCAGGACGTTTTACGGTTGCGTGGAAGTGTATGAAAATGGGGGTGCAGTCTTGTCAGCTAAAATTTTGTAAAAAAAGCCAAAAGTTTTCAAATGCCAAGCATTAATTTAGAAAAAAAAGCATTAAGATCTAAATATAGTTTTGAATTGAAAAAAAAAGTTCTTTTTGTGCGGATTGTCTGTAACAAAATCAGGTAAGATGAGGAAGTTAGTACACTAGAAATTAAAAACAAAATTGAGGCAATTTGTAATATGAGAAATGACAATTGGACTAGTGATATTTTAGGCAGAATAAATAGCTGTGCTGATTTACCGGCAGTAGAAGCTCGGTATCATGTGAAATGTTACTTACATTTATGTAGGGATCAGTTCAGAATAGTTCTTGTATAGAACTCGATAACACAAATCAAAGAAATTTAAATGTTGAAGGGAAAAAATGTTTTCATAACATATGTCTTAAATTGAGAAACATCGTGGATTATATTCATTGGAAGATTTTCAAAATGAAATGTCATAGTTAATTGATAAAGAATACGTTTATTCAACTAAACAAATACATAATTTATTACAAGAAAAATACGGAAGTGAAATGTTTATAACTTATGTTAGAGGACGTAAAAACGTTATATGTTTTCATATATAATGGCTTCAATGGCTTCTAAAATCGTTAATGACCAGTGGTACAATGAGCGTGAACAGGATGAAACATTGGAATCAGAAAGAATTTTAAACTTAGCTGCTAAATTTTGCATAAATCTATTAATGATATGAAATACAATATTGAGAACTATCCAACTGCTGAAAGTTTGAGAAGCTTAGATGAATTAAAAAAACTGGGTGCCTACTTTGTTAAATTATTTTCTGAATATATTAATAAATGATTCACTAAAAGCTACAGCTATTAGTCATAGTATCGTTTAGGCTTGCATACCTAGAAGCTGTATATCTTCTTTGCTTTTAGGATAGATGTGTCACTAGATTATTATTTAGCATCTAAATGGCCAATTAAAACTTTATCAAAATTAGGTCTGTCTGTCAAAATTAGAACTGGATCTCAAACATTTGTTCCACAAGTAATTCACATAGAGGCAACCAATACAGGCTGGGTTTCAAACACAACACATTACGACTGCTGCCATAACCGCCATAATCAGTAACACAACACAACATTTGGCCAACCTGCACAGGTTGCACAATTACGTTCCAGTTCTAATAAAAGAACTCAATCACTTAGATTTAATCAGTCATTCTTCACAATAATGAAAAATCATTACAATTTAAACACTGAACATTAAATTTAACTTCTTGAAATGAATTGGTTTATTCATTTATGATGCCAGTTTTAGCTGATTATGTAGGCCTCCTGTAAAATCCAACTCACACCTCATCGTGGTGTAGGAGTGAACATTTTTTGACATGTAAATGTCAGGGTTGGCCAACATGAGCTGTTACTAAATTGTAAGTCTCATTATCAAATGGATCCGCTTGTGTGATTTGATAAATAGCAGTCATTTTGACAATGATATGATGTACAATTTCCTTCAAAAAACTACCTTTACTAACAATCCTCTTTTGACATAATTTTAAACAGAATATATCTTGAGCCACACCAATTCACCATCTTTGTCCTCATTAATTATGTCAATCTACCATCAATATCCATTATTTACATCATCATCTTATAGAGCAATTAATTATCATCAATTATCAAAATAAAAAAAATTAATCATCAATTATAGTTTCATACTATTGAATTATTTTTGCTAATACTGAAGAGTGTTCAATATATATTGTCTATTTATGCATGCTGAATAAATTTTTAATCTTATTTTTTGTCAATTGGTGAAGGAAATATACAAATTATAAGAATATGTTACTTGTTTTTCACTATACAAAACCGTAATGTAAATGTAAAACCGGTTTATATTAGATATGAAAGTAAAAAACGGTTGACTGGCTTAGAATAATAGATTATCGGTAAACATCGATTTGTTT
Source organism: Hirudo medicinalis (assembly GCA_011800805.1). Lineage (NCBI taxonomy): Eukaryota > Metazoa > Annelida > Clitellata > Hirudinida > Hirudinidae > Hirudo > Hirudo medicinalis. The sequence continues at coordinate 44,066 of MPNW01000032.1, forward strand.
GCATCGCTTGACTTAAGAAAGCCGAGCTGTCATTGGCTAACGCTTGTGAACAATGACGTAAATCTCATTCAATTATTTTTACTAATAACTCCTTTCAGATGATATAAGCCGGCTATCTTATTCCAGTAACTAATCATTATAACTGCTACAATATAATATAGTTTTCGGCTTGTTACTGTAAACCCCCCACTCAGAATTAATTCTACCAGACTATTATAACGCTACACAAATGAACATAGCATTCATAATCATCCGAGGTTTAAATTGCTCATGCTTAATCGCTATTCCATAAAATTGCAGTTAAGGTTTTTAGCAAACTATTTCTTAAAAAATAGATATATGTTGTCACCTTGTTTAAAGTTTTTATAAACTAATAACGGAATTCCCAAGATGCACAAAAGGGTTAAACTCGAGAGAGCACCTGGGACTAGAAAGTTTCTTTTCGCTATTATTATCATCCAAAAGGTAAAGTAAAACTTTCAAAACATTAAAATGCAACTTTGATCGAAAACAACTTAGTTTAGGCCATCCAAATTTTGGAATTAACGAGATGAAAGGTTATTAGAGGCTACTGGGAAGTCCAACCAAGCCTTTTAAGACCAAGATGTCACGTCGTTCATCAAATCGCCATTTACAAATAAGCATTCATTTTTCAAATAAATTTTAGAAAGATAATTTGGACCAGAAACGCCTTCAGTAACTTCGAGTTGACGGCAGGAAATGATACAGAAAAAAACTACTAATTTCTTATATTTTACTAGTTTTAATTTATCGTTATTTTCTAATGATTCAGCATTTACTAAATAAAGCCGTTTAATCAAGCAATTGTACTTTCAGGTTTTTAAATTCAATTCCTATCAAATATGACATCAATTTCAACTCAAGATTCAGCAATTAGAAGCCTATCTGGTAAGCATCTGGTAAGGTGAAGTGTGGGGGTATGAATTCATCCACTTTTCTAATATCAAAAATATATTTTCTTAAACATGTCTGCAGTTTAAATATTGAGAATATGAATCACAAGAAATGAGGCCCTTTTTATCATAATAAACAATCATATGTTCAATGAAAATGTGGGTCAGAAGGACAGAGTGGGCTCTGCAATTGACAACCAGAACTGGAAAACAAATATTTGAGGACCTCAAATTTGATGTGGTAATTAATCAAAACAAAACAGTCAGTCAGATGTCAGATATTGTGAAAACAGGTCAGTTAGCAATTTTTGTCGAGTTAGACACTGATAGAGCCCCATGCACACAAACTAGAAGTTTAAAAAACCATATTCTTAAAATAAGTTCTCTTGTTCTTATTTTGAATATAATGGATGAGATTTTAATTTATGTAGCATCAAAAGAAGTTTGATCTCCTTATCAGTCCAAAAAGCAAGAACAAAGTGAGAAGTCTCACAGGAAAGCCAAAGCTCTTTTTTGTCCAGGTACATAATAATACAGATTTTAATAAGATTAAATAATAAGATTGTTAATAAGATTACTCTATATGTCTAGTGTCATGTGCATAGCAGTGCAACCTGGGTTGCAAATACAACACATTGTGACTGTCGTTAATGGTGCCACATGCAGGAACGCAACCCTTGAAGCCAACTCTCACATACCAATTTCTTATTATTTGTTATTCCTTGCTTGAACCAATTAAAGAATTTTGTTTGATTGCAACAACTTTGTAACAATTCTTTGTTTTTAAGGCATGCAGAGGAACTGAATTAGATGATGAGGTTAAAACTGAAATAAATGAAAGCCAGTATGAAGAGGATGCAAAGATGAGTGAAAAAAAAACATTAGGAAGATACCTGTAGAGGCTGATTTTTTGTACTCTTTCAGCACTGCTCCAGGTTTACTATACCTTTGAAAATGTTTACATGTAATTATCGATACTCAAGGGATGTCTACTTACAGGTTATTACTCATTCAGAAACAAAATATTCAATAGCTGGTATGTCCAGGCACTGAAAAATGTTTTTGAGGAAAATGCTCAGGAACATGATTTGTTATGCCTACTCATTCTAGTATGAAAAAAGAATGAAATGTCCTGAGAGGAGTCTTGAACAACAAGAATCAAGTTCCCAGTTTTACTTCCATGCTCACAAAACTCCTCAAACTTTAATTACACAATTGGCTCAGAGCCTTGTTTATTTTAAAATTCATTAACCATTTGGTCTCTCAGATTTAATGATTGCTTTTTTTAATTCCAAACAATGCTTTTTGTTCATGCGATTATTTGCTGGATAGAGATATGTGGAATATAAGAGATCTTGCCTGGGATCTGGTGTGGGATATTATAGCCTCATCTATCCTCCATCATCATAAGAAGCTAAATATAACAGTCAATACAAACTTAATTAATGTACTTTTTTTCAAGGTTTAATACAATTTTTTCATTTTGCTTGAAAATGCTTTACACATTTATTTGCAACACTTCTTCAAGATTATACCATTTCTGTTTAGCAAAATAAATTTTTGGAATTATAATCTCATCCATTGCCTGATCATGATTTATTTTTGACACAATGTCAAATTCATCAGACGTATAAATTGACAAATCTGATGCTTTTTAGTCCAAACATCAAATTGGCCAGATTGATAAATCAAACGAATATGACATTGAACCATTTCCATCTAGTTTCAGAAATGCAAGTTAAATGCTTAAATATATACTGAATAAAATCATAAAAAGTTTGGTAGATCTAGTTGACAGATGATTACAGAAATACAGCATTATAGTCATAATAGCATTAAAAGCACTCACCTTGCATATGAAGCTGTGATTAAATTTTTTACAATTTTAAAAAGTTTTGTGAACTTGAAACTCCAAACATTAAAATCAAACAAATAATTGGGTTCCAGAAGCAATATTCAACAACAAGTTTAAAGAATAATCAATAACTTAAATTAAAATTCGTTAAAACTCCAATAAATAATATTGCTAGAGTAAGCCAGGCATCATTTACGTGAACTGAATGTCTTAATGACTCTCTAATTTAGAGCAGGTACTGAACCTCTAAACTTGAAATAATTTGTGAAAAGTGAAATATAACCACCAACGACGGCCATTTAATTTTTATTCTAAGACATACTGAAATACTTTGTTGTTAAGATATAACCAGACATGAAACAGCAACAGGAACATCATAAACAATTTCATCAAAAGGTCTGGGAAAAAGCAAGAAATAGTAACTTCACAACCAATGCTAACCAAAGAATATCTATAAAAACTTCCTAACTGCATACATTGAACTTGTATCACAATTCAGTTTGATAAAACAATATTTTGACTAGATAAACTGACTTCCACACTGATATTTAACATCTACATTTTCTCTTTAGAATTGATAAGACCAGACTAGCTAACTGTGAAAACTGCAAAAAGTAGTACAGACTATAATTTGTCTGCCATCTAAGTAAATGAAATCTTTCACGCTAACAGAGACAGGTTGTATGATCTCATGGTCTTGATGGACGATCAGGAATGCCTGGTGGTCCCTGGTTCTGACCAGGCCTCCTGCATTGCATATCAAGCATAACATCTAATGAACACAAACTTCACATGAATAAGAACTAACATTGGAACAAGAGGAGGTGGAAGATTGAATGGAATGTTTCCAACAGGAGTAGGACTTGGACCCATTCTGGAAGGGACAGATGGAGCAGGTCGAGAAGGGACTGCTCGAGATGGAATGGAAGAAGGAGCTGGCCTATTAGTCTGCACTACCTTTGGCGATGAAGGGCTAGTAAAACAGATAGCTTAATTAATTTATTTTTGAAGTAAATATGGTAAATGAAAGGTCCAGCTTCCACTTGAGATGGTAGGAATAGATGATATTGTCATATCATTAAGTTATTTCAATTCAAAAATTTTGCTAAAAATTCTGACAATCCTTTAGAAATCCCAAAACATGAATTTTTGTATTTAAAATAAAAGATACCCATTGTTTGACAATCTTGATTCACTTGGTTTGATCCACTCATCATCAACTGGAGGAGGTACAGGAGTAGAAACTGTGTTTGTGGCTACATCTGAAATGATGCTTAAAGCCTCCTTTGTGGCATGATACATTCTCAAAACATCCTCTCGATGCTGAGCCTCTTCAGTCGATTCCTCCATTAGAGAATTCTGAAATTTTGCAATGGTTTAAATCATGGATAGCACTGCATTACGACAAATGTTCCTCTAAGCTGTGCTTGCACCCATATTTTTTCACCCTGGTGCACACTTTTATTAACTGACAGTGTCAAAATCATTTTATAAAAATAAATTTATATAATAAGAATTGTAAAAAATCATTTTCCTAGATTTTATGAGTTGTGCACAAACTTTAGCCCCCACTCATTTGCCGAAACTTCTTTGTTGCTTCCTTGTGATAAAGCTTTCATGCGATGCGAGATATCTTCAAGAAGGAATGGCTGAGTAATTTTCAAGTCAAAATTGTGATGCCACATAGATCAAGTTGCCAAATGTCAAATTTGGTGAGATCTACTACTTTTATGACAAGAAGCAGAAAAGAAATTATAAGATTTGCAAAGAGGCATGAGTCTCTGCAGATCGGAATGTGGGGAAGAAGTGGACTATCTCAAATGTCATGTCACTCATAAATGCCACTTAGATTCAGTTGAGAAATTAAAGAATTTGAGTCATTATACTATAAGAACACTTTTGAAAGAAATTCAGAAAAATAGAAGTGAAAGACTTGAATTGTCCCAAAAGAACAAATCATGCCCTGAGCAAGTAAAGATATTAATTGATAATGTTTTACTGGCTTTATGTTTATGAAACTGAACTCTCAGTTCAAGAAATACATAACCATGTTGGTATTGCAGAAAAGGGAAAGAGAGATTATTTGACAAACTAATTCCATATAGTTAAAGTTGTATCTATTAAAAATTTTGAAATTTAACCTTTGTTAAGAAGTTGTTGGAAAATTATGCAACGATTGCGTAATCCCAACTAACAAAGGTTAGTGGGCTGGTTTTTGGGGCTCAAATTTTTGCACAATTGCAATCGGTTGACATCCTTAGAGGGATCGTTGATTACGATCATGTGAGCAGTTTCATTGGAAGGTAATAGATGTAGTTGTAATTGCATAGCTTACTGAAGAAGAAGAAGAAGAAGTTGCAGATTAATGGTGACTATAAATAAGTTTATGTAAACAAATAAAGCCATTTTTTCGAATCTCAGATTTCCTTAGCTGCTGAAGTTGATAAGAATGAAAAAATAAAAGTATTGCTAATCTGACTAGCCTGATCTCTTGATGAATAGAGATGAGCCAACAGCTCTGAGTGAGCAAACTCCTTCAACTTTATAACATAAAATGATATTAACTAAAGTTTAAGGAAAAAAAATATTTTTGAAATAAATACTTGATTAACAATCATGTGCATAATGGTCTTCGGAACCAAATCTCTTTGTGTCTTGTGGACAATTCTCAAGTAAGAATCAACAAGATTTCTTATTGTTTCCACTTGCCTTTCTAATTGTGGATCCATTGATCCCGCATCATCTTTTGACTTTTAAATAAATGTTTTATTGAGAAATTAAACTAGAAATAAAATTGTACAATGATTTAAAAGTTATCTTATATCTAATTACATCATCTGTCTGTTGCTGGTTTTTCTCAGGATAAATTCCAGCCCTCAGGAGTGATGCCTTCCAGTTATCAACTTCCTCGACACTTTCAGCTGATAGTTCCAGTTGTTTATAGTCTTTGTAGACATTCCTTAATATCAGAAAAAATTTACCTCGGATTTTTCTTAAATTTTCTATTGGAACATAGAGCTGTCTATTAACACTCTTAACTAAGAAGTTTAAGAACATTAACTGAAGATACTTTATAGACGATCAAATAAGAAGCAATTTAATTTTATTAAAATAAGTAATTTTTGTCAAGACTACAACAATGAGCTTTGAAAGATTGAAAAACAAATAAAATTAATTATGACATTAAACAATTAAAAATAATAAAAATTGACATTAAAAAAGGGTTTACCTGATCTTGTAATTAATTCAGTAATAAATTATAACATTAAGTAATACCTGTTCTCCACATTGAATAGAGCAAACATGCACCTCCTGGACATGAATCCACTCTCTATATCCCTAATCCTCAAATTGTCCAAAGATAGCATGTACTTTTTATCCTTTTCCTAAAAACATAAATAAGTCTTACAGATAATATACCACTAGAAAACAAAACAATGGACCACAAACTTCTTCATCCTTAAACCACATCAGATTTTCAGCAGTTAAGACAAACCAGAACTCAGCTTTACCACCTTTAAACATGCTAATGTTATGAAGAGCAAGCCAGCCCTTGCGAATCACCTGAGAACAACATTGACACCAATAGTGAAACATGATGGTGGAAAGTTATATTCTTAGTAAAAAAAGGAAAATCCCCTTTCAATGATTCTTTCTGAATAATCATAATACAGATTGCAGTCATCACATAACTGTTACCATAGTCCCAATAAGGTACTGTAAATTATCTGTTAACTTAAAAATAAAAAATGAAAATAAAATAAATTATTAAAAATGTGACACCTACCTGGTTACTTATTTTTTGCTTGCTTGGATTTTCTGAACTTTGCTGGGCACTTAAAAGAAAAAACAGTTGGGAAAATTAAACCAAAGGTAATTAAGTTGAAAAAGATTCCTCCAATAATTAGTTTCTTTTTGCAAATATCAATTTTATTAGATGTGCCAAAAAAATTACAACAAAATAACAAAGAATTATCTACTTGGCAAATCCAATGAAATCCTCATGATTGGTATTCATGTAAGCCAACTGAATGTCTACAGAAAGAATGAGCTGCTCTTTGGTCACTTGTTCTCTCTCCTTCACTCTAGTGTTGACTATTCTTTCTGTTTCTTCTCTCAATAAAGGAAACCTTGCCATCTAATGTATTCACGATGGTGAATAGAGACCAACTGAATGTGATTTTTTCAGCCAAAACCGAAGCAGAAACCAAGAATTTAACGAGACTTTAGGCCAAAACCGAAAAATATATAAACCGGCACAAGTTTCAAGAACTATGTCAAACAATGATGCAATAAAAAATTCCACAATATCAAAAATACTTTATTCCAGAAATAATCAGGTTAGTAAATGAATTCAAACAAATGAATGTTGTAATTCAGAAACAAAGTTTCTCTGCATTATGGCGCAGTAACTTAGACTATGAGAAATAAAGAAGCAACAAGGGCATCTATACTCTTATAATCAAAGATATGTCCTGCAGAAGTCTGGCCTTTTATTGGATGTTGTTACTTAACATCCCCTTGCAATTCCCATGTTGTTTCTTTTGAAATCAATCAACTCTATTGAGTCAAAAATCTCAAGACAGTACAACTAGGCTGGATGCAATAATACATAACTAGGGAGGCGTTGGGTCAAACCAGAACAGTAGCCAGGCCGGAGTTTGCCAACCCTTGCTATATATATTATATTGCCTTACAAAGATTCTAAATATAACAATATAAGCAATTAAAAAACAAAAGATTAATTAATTTTTGATATTTGGTTTTGGCCGAAAGTGATTTAGGCTTTTGAAAATAAACTGAATTGGCAAATGCCAAATTCAGTCGGTCTCTATACGACAAACAAATTAATAATCACAACAATTATAAATAATAAACATTATCCAACCTTCTCACTGCAACCCCTTACAACATTTGTGAGCTCCATAGTTACCATATCCACACATTTCAGAGATGGTTCTTTCAATTTTTCTATTTGCTTCTTCACGATTGTTTCAAATGCCATGTCAGGGGTAAAGAGTCCAGTCCTGAGTAAACATTCACAAGTGACAATCAATATATAATCAATTTATAAATATTCAAGATGAATATAAACCTGATGCCATGAATGTTTTTTATTGCAATTGTGATTTCTTTCCTAAGCTCTTTTTCATCAAATTCGATCTAAAATAAAAATGTCTTCAAACATAAATATTGCAATTACAATTAACATATAACAACTTTATAAATCCTTTTTCTGCATGTCCCATAAAAGTAATTGCCAACTTATAGATTTTAACCTTGACTAGTTCAAAAGGAAATCTTTCATGAAAAATCCTATTTATTTTTGCACCTCCTGACAACTCCTTGATGCTGATCTCTGAACCTGCTCCCTCAATGCTCTTTTCCAGATCTTGCCCAAATTGAGTCACCATCCTTACAATTTATAAACTTAAGTTATCTTACATTTCCAGAAAGTCTGAAACCCTACATGCAATAACTTATATTACTAACAATATGAATTAAAATGAGTAAGAGGCCTAAGTCCTAAGTATTTGTGTAAAATAAAAAATAGATTATTTGAATCTCAGGACATTTATATAATTTAAATTGAGAAATGAAGCTATTGTTAAGTGATATGCTTGCAACCTGGCTTGCATTGTACTTTGGAAGCAGAGCTATATAATGGCTGCTGAGCCTTATAATTCACATTCAATATGGTCATGTAAGGCACTTAACAGACCAGCAAATACAAGTACAAAAAAGCAAGAGTTTGGTATCATCTTAAAATATTAATGACCAATTAATTATTAATTAATTTTTGTATTTGGATATGACTTACTGCATCATGGCTTTTGTTTTTCTTGTAGGATCATCTGGTCTGAAATTCTTATACTCCTCAACTTCCTTCTCCATGGCTAATAGCTGAGATTGAAGTTTGTTCCTCAAGTTTGGAAGGGTGTTTCTAATATGATTGGTCAGCTGTTGATTGAGAGTTCTCTGCAAATAAGCTGTACCCATCCTATCAGCCATATGCCTGTAATTAAAAAAAATGTCATTAAAATCTGAAAACATTTAACATTTATATGGAAAATAGTTAATTCCCAAAACACAATAATAATAAATGGCATTGATCTAAGCAGAAAAAAGCCTATAATTAGAAAGTAAATGTCAAGAAATGTTTTATTGCCAAATTGTTTAACCTGTAAGAAGGATGGCCCAAGAAAAACTTTTTTTCTGCTGCTAAAGCAGTTCTTATATCTTTCCTACCTTCAATGTCTTTCTGACTCCTGTTCACAACACCAATGTAACCTGAAAAATTAGTTCGACTTCTAAGAATCAACCTCTGAAATTGTATCAATTGTATTTGCAATTAATGTCAAATCAGATGGCTTAAAAATCACTTAATATAGGCACAATAGAATATTATCTAAAAAATATGTTTATTTCAATGATGACTGATGGCTAAAATCAAAATTAAAAATTAACCCCTCCTCAGAGGCAAAAGTCTATTCTCGAGAATGTCTCTTGCATCTGTTCCTTCATCCATCAGATCGAGTTTAGTTATGACACCAATTGTTCTCAATCCTAAAATTGAAATAAACTAAACATTAATAATCAAGAGTAAACAAAGTAAAGATTATAACTTGAAACCTTGAGGATCCACTTCTTTAGCAATTTTGAGAGCATCGGAATTAGCAAGATCCGAATTTGCAGGAGATATTGCAAGAATCAAGCATGAATCCTTGCTAATATATTCCAATAGCATATTCCTTATCTGGACCTCTATGTCAGGTGGTTGGTCACCAACTGGAACCTTTGTCATTCCAGGCAAATCAATCAATGTCAGATTCAAAACTGCAAATTTATTGAAAAACATTTAAAGAAACTTTGGCAAAGTCATATTATCTTAAGCATTAAACGTTATTATTGAGCAATAATTCATTGAATTAGTGATACAAAATACTACTAAATTACTAAGTTATATTCATCAGCAAAACCAACCATGAGGTGAATACACCCTCAAGTTAATGGGAACATTTGATACTCCTTTGTTCATTCCTGTGATTCTGTCAGTTTCATCCTCAATTTCCTTCCTTACCATTTCAAAATCAGAAAATACACGTCCTTTGCAATGCAGAAACTCAGCATATTCTATAAATAAATCAGAATATAACCAATCAAAAATATGATTTTGCAATAATGTTTGCACCTTGCTTAGAATTGATAAGTTGCAATACCAAAGGTCTTCTGGTCACAATTCCTGATCCTCTTGGCAAAAAATCTCTGAAAAGGAATGACAGGGTAAAAGTGAATACAAACCCAATTTAGTTTCTCTTAAATTTCCATCTGACCGCCCTACAAAGTTCTCCAGAACGCTGCTTTTACCAGCACTCTGACTACCAACGACCGCTATTTGTGGAAGATCTAGAGACAGTGGTACTCCAATCGACGCAAAAGCATCTTGTAGCCTGTTCACAATTGGTATCAACTGTTCCATTCCAACATTCCCTGTCATCCTAACTTGATATTTTAGTCAAGTGTGCGAGTATCAAAACATAAAGAATGCCAGGAAAGTCAACAAACTCTCCGCAGTCCCCGTACTGTGAGCTCGGTCAAGAGAAAGCTCATAATTATAATAATAAATCGAAAAATACGGAATCGCAAGTTGATTTCTGATACTTTCAGCAGCTGAATTGGACTCATATCACATGAATTAATAGCGCAGTCCTACTGATTGAATTTATTATAAAAGAAATTGTTACTAAAACGTATTTTATGAAACGGACCTTTTATGATAAATATGATAAGTGCTGTTTAATCGTTTTTCAACAGAACTCATTCGCCCCAATTTAAATTGCCATTGAGGAAATTTATGAAACGATGTAATATCCTCGATTCCCAGATAAAATTATTTAGAGGTCGGCAAGCTTTTGAGAAGAGCCAAACACATCCCCGAATATTTTTTGGGGCTATGAATGTGCACTTGGATTAGCCCTTCAACATAACTGCTTTCAGGGCTGCCGAGAGGGGGGCCCGGCAATTTTTTTGGGCCCGCCCAAGTCTTAAATAATTAAAATATTGCAATCATGACCTTGCTTTTCCATTACCAAATTGATATAACATTAGTGGCCCGAAATTTCTGTCGGTAGCCCACTGCTTGTAGGTTAACGAAGTTTTTCGCTTATTGGCCGGAAAAGAGAAGGCGTTGGGTTTACCCTATGGAGCATTCTGTGCTCCTATTATTTTGGGTATTTTTTTTTGCTGTTGCTCAGGACTAGAAATAATAATAATATTAATAACAGTAATAATAATGATAACAATAATATCGCTCTTGTAAACAGAAGTGCGTGCTCGAATTCCTTAAAACTTTGCGGTTAAAAGACTGATACAATTAATTTCAGTCATCGAATATTGATATTAAGACTTCAGGAAATATTCCTTGTTATTTTCGAAATCAAAAATTGTGCCGAGACCGGGAAGTGCGATTGCGGCCGAACTCCTCGGTTTTCATTCGTACGAAAGTTGTTTAAAGTTAAACGAGGATTGTCTGAAGAAATTTGTTGCCGAAAACGCAAAGAAATCACAGGAACAATTGAAAGGCCTAACTGAGGATGTTGCAGAGCTTAAACTGATTATCAGGACAACTGATAAGTTGGTTGGTGGCGTTAAAGACTTTTTATTTATTTATTTAAACATCAAACTGGACGGTCATAGAGACCACTAACACAAGTCTGTACAGTTAACATACAAAAAGAACAACACAAGGTCCGAATGGTAAGGATAATCAGGTATATGTTAAGAAACTATTAAAGTCAAAGTCGCGTATTAGCGCATTAAAACGAGATATTGTATTTGAGTTCATGATTTACTGCATTGAAGTTTGAAACTGCCCTGTCGTGCACTGGGTAATCCTGGACGAGTAACAGATGCTTCGGGGGGGAGTCCGCAAAGCCATTTAGTAACTTGAATCAAAATGTTAAGTCAGCCAGGAGGTGGCATCTCTCCATGGTCATAAGTTTAAGATGCCTTAGTCTTTCCATGTAGGGGTATTTAGCAACTGACGGAATCTTCCATGAATCTTTTTGTATTTTTTCAACTCTATCAATTAGATATTTGTGGTGACGGTTCCATACTGGTGAACAATATTCAAGAATTGGTCTGACATAAGTGCAAAAGGCAAGCTTTAAGACATCCTGGTCCCTTGAGGAGAAAGATGCCCTGATCATCCATGAAACTGCTGCAGCTTTGAGTGATTGTATCAATGTGGGTTGCAAACTTTAAGCTTGGGTCCATCGTAATCCCGAGATCCCTAACCCTGTCCACTTGCTGGAGGGTCTGACCGTTGATAGAGTACTCATGATTATTTTTCTTTCTGCGACCCGCTATGGAAAAAAAACCTGACATTTCTCTGGTGCGAGTTGGAGTTTCCAGATGTGACTCCACTGAGCTACCTTGTCGAGAGCAGACCGTAGTTGGGCCTCAGACGAAGTTGGGAAGCAATAGAGCTTAACATCATCAGCAAATAGTTTGCAAACAACACCAGTATCTTTGAATATATTAGGAAGATCATTGATGTATAATGAAAAGAGTGTGGAGCCAAGCACACTGCCTTGGGGGACATCATTGGTCACAGGAGCTATATTTGATAAAATTCCACCTATATTTACGCGCTGTTTCCTCTGTGAAAGAAAGTTGGCGAGCCACCCAATAATGTTGTCATGGATGCCACAACATTGTAATTAGATTAAAATGTCGAGAATTGGCAAAAGAGTTGATTCTTCTAAACCAAGGCCCTGACAAAATTTGAAAGATTAGAGACCTAGAACATGGTTCTAGATAACAGCATTAGGTTGAAAGATATTGAAAGCTCCAGCAAAGTTATCCTAAGATTTGATTTGTCAAAGGAAGACAGGGAGGACTACAAGAAATTACTTGCAGACAAATTAAAAGAAGTCAAAACAAGGGAGGAAGCAATGGAAAGAAGGATGAAGTGGGTCAGGGGCAACCTGGGGCCCTCCATGCTTACAGAAGAGCAGTTGAATGAAATTAACAGAACTATTTCTGTTTTTTGTTGAGTTACTTTTGAGTTTGATTTATGATGAATGCGTGCACAGTTTAAGCTATTTAGTTAAGTTAAATTTTCATTGTCCCGTAGAAATCCCGAGCCATGTTCGGAGACTCTAAAAATTTTATGTTGCTGTTCATTTATTTGGGCAGATGGATTTTGAATGTTTGGTGGGGAAAATAAAAAATAATAATGCAACAGCAATAACAACATTTATATGGCTCCTCGAGGGACCAGGATACAAGCTCATGCACCAGGTGCGCTCAGACCATTTGCGAGAGACTCTTTGTTGAGTTGGTAAGACATTTTAAAATCTTACTGAGAGTTCATTGAAGTCAAGTAAATAATACAACATTTATAAACATAAGCCGTCTTTGATTTTTTTTCATCTTCTTTTCAAGAATCGCTAGCTTTAATCTATTTGCCGGATTATCTGAATATGCTCTCTGACGTCTCATGTTTTACTATTTCTTACCTTTTCTGAAGGCTTCTTAGGGGTCATTTAAGAAAAAATACCCTTTCACATATTTAATTAAAAAAAAAAACGGTAAAATGACGTGACATTGAGCGTGGTTACTTAAGCAACCGGTGGAATAGATTTGGAATAAACTAATGTAGCCACAAATGAGAACTATGCAAATTAAAGCCAAAATAAAAACAATAAATATTACGCTAATGAAATGCAAAATAAGAATCTATCACAGAATCCCACTGGCATCTCATTCTCATAGAGAATTCTATACCAGGTGATATGTGAAAAATGATTTTGAAAGTGTTTGTGACATGCTCAAACCTTTTAAAGCATCTAAACAGTGATGATATTGCACTATAAAAATTTAAAATAAACATTTCTGCCACTATTTAAATTCACTTGGAGATATTAACTTTATTGTCACACATTACTGTATAGGAGAAAATGTTAACATTGACCAAGTCAACAGAAATTACAAGGCACACCTCAAAGCAATTTTGTAAAAATGAGTGTGGCAATAGGGAGGATATTAATAATACTTTTTATTATATCTATGGTTGACATTCAATACTTGCAAAGCTAGTGGTATCCATTAAAAATTGTACAAAATTTTACATCAAAGGAATTGTAACTGTAACAAAATTTAATTCAGTGCTGCAGAAAATGTGAACATATATAGATCAATTAAATTCGCTTTTACAAATAGCACAAAAAGTTTGAGAACATGAAATGAGAAAGCATTCATTTGCCCAAAATTAAGGTTGCTAATATACAAAAATCAGGAATAAAATAACAAGTTAACAAACTCTCTTGCTTCAAAACTCAATTTCTAAATCCAATAGTTCTAAGTTTTCTTTGGGCTTCCAAAACTGGATAGATTTGTCACTGTAAACAAATGATACTCCGATAAATTATAAATAATAGCTAAATATATGATAAAATAAAATTACAAATATGAAGGAGTAATTGCAAGATAAATTCTTACTTAGAGGCACTGAAGATCATTTGTGAGTTTGAAGTGATGTCATTGATAGGACTTGAGTGAGCTTGAATCTCCCCAACAAGACTGCAGTTGTCAACGTTCCATACTTTCATCACACCGGCTCTGCATGCACTCAACAGACAATTTTCACTTGGCAGGAATGTCAAGCCACAAATCCAATCTTTGTGGGCATTGTTTATTGACTGCAAATATTAATGTCAATTACATATAAATTAAAATCTAGAATCTTGTTTGAAATATAATAGATACAATCTGAATATAAAAAATGCTGATGCTTAACAAACATAATAAATGGCACAAATTTTTTCAAGTATATCAGTAACGAGAGCTCAAGGAAATAGTTCCCTTGAAGGATAAGCTATATAGAGTAGAGCAATATGTAGTCAAACAGAAGGAGCTGCAACAGAAATGGTAACTCTTTCCCCTCACAGTTCCACAAACCAACTCAGTCTCACATCCCCTCACTAAGATGTGATTATTGAGCTGGTATCAAGGTTCTTCATGTCTGCATTAGATTGCAAAGGCCTCATGCTGGATGCCATCTGAAAGCTCATGTGACAGAACAGCTGAAAAAAGTACTCTGTTAATGAGACCACTGAAAATGATGAGGACAAAACTAGTGAGAGTTGCAATGATGCAGTAATGAAGGACTGGTTTGATCAGCAGTAATTTACAGAAGGCAAATGATATTAAATCAAAATAAATGTTGACTAATAGGAATAGGAAATGCAAGATCCACCAGATTCAATTATCAGAATTTCGACTGCCAACTCAGTCTTACATCTAAGTATTGTAATGGGTTCAAAATTGATTTTCAAAGACTGAGCATTTACCAGAATTAAAAAAGCAAACTTGTTGCAAGAAGTAGTTGGAAAAATTGTGCATGTCTGCTGGATTGTGCATTTAAGTTTCTCAGAGTTTATAGGTCTAAGGAAGAATCTTTGTCTTAAGGACAGCACTGGAAGACATGATTTTAGACAGATGATGATCACAATGGCTCAAAAGAAATTTAGGAAATTCTCATTTAGTAGCAGAATTGTGGAAGATTGGAATCAGAGCTTTCCCACTCAGTATTGAGAACTTCTCATTACTTAAGCTGCTATTTGATGAATTTTATGGCAGCAGAATTTGTGATATATTGGAATTTCAATCTTGGCTTAATTAAGTTTACTTTTTCATTTTGACTTTTAAGGCACATAAGTTGTTTTTAGTAAAGGGTTTGCCTGAACTGAGTTTAAAGTAATAACTACTGTAATTAAAATGATGTTAGACTTTTTATATCATTATGGAACTTTTTAAATAAAACTTGTACAAAACTTGTAAAATTAAAAAATTTATCTTCACTTGCCTGTTTCAGTTGTTGGCCAGCAAGATCCCATTTTTTAATGCATGTATCTCTTGATCCACTGAACAAAAAGTCTCCTTTCAAACAGAGACTTTGGATTCCATCATAATGTGGAGGTTCAAGATTGTACTTTGGAACTACTGATCCTGTCACATCATCCATTACTTCATATACCTTCAAATAAGTATGTTATTAGTTTGAACATTACATTTAAAAAAAAAACAGCTAAATTATATAAATGAACATAAAAAATTAAAACATCCAATAAAAAAAATTAGGTTATGCCTTTATGTAATGATCCTTAGAGCCCGTAACAATGCAAGTATTCCCATCAGCAGTATCTGTGTCATCAATGGCCAGAGCCATAACAGCAGCTTGATGACCTCCACATAGCTTTCCAACTATTTTGAGCCTAAGATGGTCAAAAATTAAAAAAATAAATTAAATTTTACATAACAAAAATGCAAAACAATATCAATGGTAAAGGTAGAGTTTTAGAAATTTCTCACAAGAATCATTTTTTTTTTAATTTGGAGAAATTTGATTCAACAAAATACCTTAATCACAAACATTAAATTAATAATTTAATTGAGAATAACAATACTCATTAAGAAACATCGACTCAGCCATAAACATTTACATTCTCATGTCCCATATTTTGACATAATTTCCCACAGCAGAATATAGATTGTTGGCAGAGGTGCTGATACAGATATCAGCAATGCTACTTTCTCCTTGTGGGCATGTGTGAGATCTAGTGACAGATCCATTAGCATTGTCACATGTTAAACCAGATGACCTGTAAGAGATTGTTAAGTACAACAAAAAATACACTTAAGAAGGTAGAAAATAAATTCTTAACAGAACCAACATTAGTGACTTAATGCAAACTCCTCCACATCTGGGATCCCACAATTTGATAAGGTAAGTAGAAGCAGTGTAGACGAGACCAGAACATTCCGAATATTTTACAGAGACAACATTATTTAAGTGAACCCCCATTGTCATTAGGTCCTCTCCAGTCCCTAAATCCCACATTTTTGCTGTGCGATCTATTTCCAAGGATAATTATAAAAAAAAACAACAAGAAATTTTTGAACCATCACCAACACTTTATTAATAAATTAAGTTTATCAAAACCTTTGCTGCCCGAAAATAGGAGAGAATCAGTGGAAAAGATTGAAAGAACAGCCTTCGCATGTCCATCAGCAGTAAAACAATGTGTTAAAGGAAAATGTTGGTTTGACTTGCCTGATGAGATTTTGATAGCTCCTCTGCACAGAGAAGGAAAGAACTCAAAATTTCAATTATTGAGAGAATAATTTTACTCAATAAAATGAATGAACTTAATGCAAACACATTCTATGATTACAAAAAATCTGTGATTAAGAGTTGTGAATTATAAGAAAGAAATCATTATTTTATAATCAGGGTAAACTCAAATTATAATTGGTAGCAATACACGAAATTGACTGACTTTGCAGGATATGGGGAATTAAAATGATCCCTGCCATAAAGTCGGGAAAAAACATTTGAGGTTCCACCTTCTTTTGTTTTTTTGCTATTTATTGGAGAAGTTGGTGGAGTGCTGTCAGTTGCTGAACTCACACTTTGAAGTAAAATTAATTCGGATTGCTGAATAAAACAATGCATTCTCCTCAAAAACCATCAAAAAATCATTTACACTGATCCTGCCTTTGAGAATGTATCAGAGCCTAGAGATGAGGAGGCACTAAGAGGCTTCTTTTTAGGAATTTGATGCTGCTCAGTTTGCTTGCTGTTAATTTTCTTGCTGTTGCTTGCATTCTGATTTAACCTAATTATGTTAAAATGAAGTAAATGTTTTTTGCTATTGAATGCAAAAAGGTTCTGAAGTTAAATTCAAATTAAATGAGATAAAAAAAAATTCACTGATAATTTGTGTCTGCATAAATCTAACAAATGAAATGTGATACAAGAACTTTTTCGGTATCAAAAATTAGATTTAGCATAATTAACAAACCTGGAAAAATAGTTAGAAAATTTGCTTTCTGAAGTTTTTAAATTGTGCTTGGATGAAGTTGCATCACAGTTCCCAGTCAAACTGGTAAGAACATCTTGATTGCCTCTGTTTTTATCTGAATATTCTTGTTCCAAGGCTTTGTCTTCTACGATTGCTTCAAAAATTTGATTTCCATGTTTAACAAAAAGTAATTCTTCTGGTGTTGAAGTTTTCCTTCTAGCCTAAAAAAAAATTAATTATCAAATCAATTGTGCAATTGCATAAAAGTAAAGAAATAATAAGCACATGCCTTTTCTCTTTTTCCAAGTGGTACAAAGTCAAATACAGGTGACGAATTAGCTTCCAATGATTTCTGCTCTTCCCTTATCTCATGCAAAGGATGTTCTTCTGGTTGTCTGATAATGATAATCGCCTGACATTGAAGTGATTCAATTCAAACCTTCAGAAAATGAGGTAATGGTCATACCTGATTGGAGTGGATGAAGTGATATAGTCCTTTCTAAAGTTATCTGAGGATATTTCCTCTTCATCTTCATCATTGTCTTCTTCGTCACTATCTGATGGTGCAAAATTTAATGTCATGTTTCAAATGAAGATAATATCCAATGCCATTTCTTCCAAAATAACCTTTCCTTGGCGATAGAAGACTTTCATCTATGTCAATATTTTCCTTGTCCTGAATCAATATTTGAAGCACATCTCTCTGATACGTGCTGTCCATCTTGTATTGGTGTAACTTAGCTGAAAGTTCTTTGTTCTCAGCATCTTTCTCAACTAAAGTGAGATCCTTTAAAAATAAAGGATTATCTTTCAATAAAATAAAGTAAAGGCAATAACTATAAAATGTGTCTATAATCAAATAAGTTTCACATCTTAAACAATAATCACATCTTAACATTGCATCATACTTCACATTTCTGTTATTTTGCACAAAGAAATATGCACATGCATGCTGGAGATATCATGCCAGAGAGCATAGTTATCAAATGAAAATAGGAAATACACTGAAAGAGAAAAGCTAAAAAATCTGCAAATACCAATACTTATGATTAGAGAGAAGAGAGAATTTAATTTTAAATTTATGGAGATGAGCATTAGAAAAATAGAAACAATGATCTCAAATTTTTACTGATCAAGAATAATTTCCAATAAACAAATAGATGTTAAAGTTAAATTTGAGTTAAAAACCTTGGATATGAGGGAATTGATAGAGTATTCTAAAAGGTATTTCAACTGAGAAGATGAGCAGCCACTGAGTCTTTTTAGAGGATCTCCATCTTCCTCCTAGTATTGGAAGTTGAAACAGAACTTAGAAGTTGTCCTATGCAATGTTATGAATGTTGAAATTGTGGTATCATGCATACCTTCCCTTCCTCTAGCTGCATGATGTTTGTTTGACAAGAGAGAATGTTTTCTTGTGCATATGAAATGCTGCTCTCAATGGTCCTAATGTGATTCTTGGTGTCATCATCCTTCACAAAGAGAAACAAAATAACATTCTATATGATTATAAATGCATTTTGTAAGGACTAACTCCTTCTAATTTTCTAAAAATAAAGCAAACAAGTTACACATAACATACAGATATATAATTCATCAACAAGAAATACTTTGCCATTAATAACCAGTACCAAAGCTTACACTTTCACATGTTCTCGATCTCTCTTGCAATGCCTCAAGCTTCTTTCTGAGACGATTCCTTTGCTAAGAAATAAAATTAAAGTTGATAAAATTATTTTGGTATTCAAAAATTTTTTAGCAAAATCTCCACAAACTTTAATCCATCTGTCCATATCCTTTTCCAGACAGGCAAGCATTTGCTTCTTGGAAACAAGGGATGTAATCTGCCATAACAAAAACAAACTAATGAGCCATGAAGAATCTACTATATTATATTTTGTTAATAATTTGTTAATAATTCTATTAATAATATTAATTTAAACAAGATAAAATTGGGAGCTTACAGATTTTTCAATATCATTCCAGATCACTTTAGATGACTTATCTGGAAACTTTGAAGGCCTTCTTGGTCTCATTGATTCATAGGCAGAACTTTCTTTATCGTTCTTCATCTGACCGAAGGCTCTAGCAGACATAACGGGTCGATTCCTTTTTCTCAATGATTCAACCTGAAACATTTATTGATTAAGACCAACAGTATGGTCAAAGATCTGCTAATCAAACAAATGCGAAAAAAACAACCTCCTCTTGTTTTCTTTTCAGTACTATTTCTTTCTGTTTTCTTTCAGCTTCCATAGTTTTGATCTGATTGTCCTTCATTCTTTGGCTCTTTCTCAGTTGATTAATTTCTTTATCCCTCTGGAGCTCCAACTGTCGATTCCTTTGTGCATCTTCTTTCATTTTGTTCATCAGATGAACCTGTTGGAAAAAAGAAATTAGGTTATCTAAAAAATAATGAATAAAGTTCGAAATTTAAAAATCGCCTTACTGCAAAGAAAGTAAAATAGAAGATAATTTAAATTTTGAAAACAGCTTCAGACCTTTTGCTTCTTTAAATCTAGGAGCTCCTGTTGCACTGTCTTATAATGCTTTTCAATTGCAGAATGGTCTTTCAGCATCTTCAGGTGGCTCTTGTTAGCACTCTCAAGTTTTTTCAAATCACAACGTAACTCTGAAAGTCTTTTCTCATATTCTTCTTTGATTTTTTTGCTCTTCTCCTCAGAGTTGGATTCAATGTTCTCAAGGCTGGCAATAACTTTATCTCTCTCCCATTGTGTTTCTCTTATTTTTTCCTCCAAGTTCTTCATCTTTTCTTCATATTGCACTTGTATCGTTTTCATCCTCATCTGGGTCATTTTTAACTCCTCGACAAGCTTTTCTTTTATCGAAATTTCCGAAGTCAGATTGGCAAGGTTGCTGAGAGCTAACACAATAAAGTCGAGAATTTGAATTAACAGAAACACTTTCAAATCAGAAATGCAAGTAAACACAGAAAATCAAAACTGACACATAAATCTAAAACTCAACCATCAGTTGACACTCTAACATAAGTTTCATCTAACATCTAACATTTAAAATGATAATCACCATAAATACCAACCAGGAGTTGGAGGATTTTCATTTTCACTCAATTCATCATCAGTTTCCTTCAAATCTTCTTCAATCTATAATGTAGCAATTTATTAATCCAACATTTCAAAAAAAAAAAACGACTAAAAAGATGTTAACCATGTCTGTTTCCTCATTGTCATTCTCATCTCCAGTTGCAGCATAACCTTCTTGCGAAAGAGATTTTAATCTAGAAAGAGCAGAACTTAGGTGTTAATCTTTAGGTGTTTGTCTTTAACAACTCACAGATAACAATTCATCACAACATATGAAGACCACAATATAATTCCTGTTGTTTCATGAACAAATAATCTTAATATTTGTTGATATTGGCAGTTTAAACTTAGAATGAAGAAAAATTGAATAATAAAAACTCAATATTATCATTGTCGAAATGCAGACACGAGGATATGTATTATTACAATCAAGAAAACCGATTGTAAGAGACTAACTGGAATTTATTCCTCAGAGCATCGAGATCCTTCTGTGCAATATTTAAAACTTCCTTCAGGTGCTCATCGGGAGATGCGTTGAATGTCTGTAAATTGCTTGGACTAATCAGATGTTTATTGATGCTGAGAGAATTTCTCACTGTCTCAAGAGTAAACTCTGACTCAACAAGCTTTACTCTGAAATGTAATTTAGAATGGTAAATAAAAAGCTGGTTAAAAAGAAAAATTGAGGCCCTGTAGAAATGGAAAATAACCTGCATGATAATAAAGCAACAGGCATGACTTTGGCAGTTGATTCAGTACTTATATTATATTACATTACAATATATTATTTTAAATAAGAATATATTAATTGAAGCAACAATAAATAAAAAGTACTAAAAAAGTAGTTAAAACTAGAATAGAATTAGAACTTAATAGATAGAAACTTAGATAGAATATGAATTCTAATCCAAGCTAAATAATTTTGAATCAACTAAGTTTAAATTATTGCAACCTCAAATCTTCTGAATCCTTTATGTAATTTTCAATCAACTGCTGTGCATTTTCATTGAGGATACCTGGAACATATTTATACAAATTCAATTGATATAAAATAAAAATAAAAATATATGTAAAATTGTTTAACTATTAACAATTTACTAAATACAATTATTTACTTTTAAAAAGAAATTGCAATGGCTTAAAATTTGCCACCTACAAGCATCATCCTGATGATATTAACAATTGACTATCAACTGTAAAGTAGCTGTACCTGAAGATTACTAAGAGACAACTCACCATCGTTCAGAGAAAGAAAAGCAGTGTCTCGGTCGACAATCAGCTGAATGTTCCTCAATGTTAGGGATTCGACTGTTTGTTGCAGACTTTTAACTCTTTGCCTCATGCTTTCAATCTCCTTGGTAAGCAGCTGATTTTCAAGTGTCATGTCTTGAGACTGCAAAGCTGACATTGATGATAAGGAAGATTCCATCGATTTTCTTCCCTTCAAAATGAAACTTTATATAATTATTATGATTAGCACATACTGACACTATCAGTAAACACTTATGTATCATCATTATTTAAACATTATAATATATTTAATGCATTATTTATTTGAAATAACAAGTATGCCACAAACCAACTTATATTCCATGAGTTCACGCTGAAGGGCCTGGACTTCTGCTCTGAGGGCAGATAATTGCTTGCTTGACATGTCCTGGTTGACACTCACCTTGTTCTTGATATTTCTGGCTCTGTTGGCATATTTGAGTGTGTTCAGCGTCTCCACAAAGTCTCGGTCAGATGGCGACACGCAAGCTATCATCAGGGTTCGGCTGGAATATGCTGAACAATTTATAAATTGCATGCATTTGAAGACTGAGGAATGTACCTGTTGCCTCCAAGAGAATCCTGAAGAAGTCTAGTAAGTTTTGAGTCTCTGTAGGGCACATGAGTGCCTCTCTTGGCTTTAACTCCAAGAGCTGAGATAACATTGCCCAAAGCCAGCTGATAAATATGCATTAATAAGCATTTTAAATAGATTATTCAATTAATGTATGTAATAAATGATACATTCAAATACACATTTTTGAATGTTTTATGGTTTTCAAACTTTGCAAAGAAAAATTGAATACACTGCTTAATGGTAATGTATTTATTCATTATGCTTCACCAACATGGCTCCTTGCTAAATAAAAAATAGCGTTGTGAACTATTGTTAAACCATAGGTTCAGGCATGCAGGTTAGCAGAATGGGATGCATTCCTACATGCGGCGGTAATAGCAACAGTTGCAATGTATCGTGTTCGCAGCCCAGCCTGCACTACAAGGGAGCGCCTCGGGTAGGGACACTATATAAATGATAGATTGATTAAAAAGTGCCTTCAAATCCTGTTTGGATATATAAGGCACTCAAATGATGGGATAAATACAAAAACATAGTTTACAATGATAAGCACCTTTTGTAATCATTCTAATTTTGAGATAGCCCTAAAATATCAAAAGGTTCACAATTCTGATAAATGAAAAAGCTATGAAACATTAAGAGCATGAAAATTTGGACCTATTTCTTAGAAGAGGTAACTTTCTTATTAATAAGTCAGTTATAAAACATGATAAGTTGGAGACTCAATTAAAAATACCACTAATTGCATCACAATCAATTGAACAGCTTATAATTGCAATCTGAAGAAAATGCAACTTGCCAAGCCACAGTTTATAGAAATTCCTTCCTTTGCTCGATCCCCAGTAGCACCAGTCCTCTTCAACCTTTCAGAACCAGCAAGATCAACAAAGTGGAACTTGGCACTTAACATTTCTATTTCTGTTGAATCATCAACGCTTCCATCTTCTAAATTCTGATAGATGATTTTAAATTCTCAATGAATAACAAATCATTGAACTCATTCTCATTTAACAAGGTTTGTATCATTATATTCCTGCATGTTGAGAATGTTAGCGGAACTGCTGAAATGTGAATTGCTGACATGTTGCCTATGACTAACATCATCACCAAACTAACCAAAAATAAATAAATTAACCATATTTAATAAAAATTGTGTATTTTTAGATGTCAAAATTGTGAAGTAACACATCAATGAAAATGTTGTTGAAAATAATTTCAATTACTTTCTCCTTAGTGGTTCTCTGTTGCCTGATGTGAAGTGTAAAAATGGCATGTGATCGAGAGGACTGGACATTCATGTGTGTGCTTCCTGTGGACCTTAGGAGGGCCCCTATTTTCAAACACTCCATTGTCTGTCATGTTATAAACTTTACATATCATTTAATAAATAAATAATACCAAGTAAATTTATTTTGGTTAAATAACATCTTTAATTTCTGTAACTATGTGGTTATTCCAAAAACATTACGATAGGTTAATTGCGTTGGTATCATTGCGTTGTTGTCATTATTATTATCATCACTACCACATTATCATTGTCAATAGCAACATCATTAAAATAATTAAAATAATCGCAAAAATCACAAGTTCAAGTAAGATGAAACGTACATCTTCCAAAGAAGAAACAGGTCTTGTTGTGGCACCAACAGTATAAATGCCCCCATTTGCGTCTTCGTGTATTCGAATGAGGGACTTCTTGCACTACAAGTGGATCAATTTCCATCACTATGGAGAGTCAAGCAACTTCATAAACTGATAATATCCTCGTTGTTCATTTAATTTAAATTATAAGATGCAAAACCTAAAAGCAAATGCAATTATGACCAAATGTACAAAGTAATTTCCCAGCATGCCAATTACTGTTGCTAAGTATTACCACAAATTAGCATTACAATTTACCAGAGATGTTAACTAACAAATCAAGTTATTTTCAAAAGCTATATAAAATATTTAGGATAATCCATGAATTATTTTGCTTAATCAGTATCCAATGCTAAGCACTTGCTAACAGCAAGTTGAACACAAATAACAAATATTTAAAAAAAAAATAAAAAAACATGAAACTAATTTAGAAAAAGTACTTTTTCTGTAGTTTCTCTGGTAGAATCAAGGAGATCATTAATTTCTTCATTGTAAAGCTGAAAAGTAATTGCAATCTCAAAAAAAAAAACAAAGTTAAATCTTCTTACCTAATAGATATAAAACATTTATTCAGTCTATTATGTAAAATGAATAGAATTGTTCACCAAATATTCACATTTTTGTAAAAATCAATATCATGGTTTTAAATGACAAAATGGAGATGCATAAGATTCAAGACGCTTGTCTTGGAAAATATTTATTGGGAGAATTATTTATCAAAAATTAATGTCAATTAATGACTCATTACTCTTAAATTATCTATCAATTACAAGCACTTTCAATCAGCTTCACTGATTGCCTATTCCTACACTTCCTTTGAAGTAAGGATCTGTAGAAACCAAAGAATGTTTTGATATCATTTTGAAGTTTTATTAAGCACATTTTCTAGCACATGAGATATTTTGGCTAGGTTTAACCTAGCAGAGTTAAATTGTCAAAATAGATTTATTTACTTATAATTTTTTTACAAGTCAAAGTTTATTTTGAAACGTGCAATAAAATTGCGTCGCGTTCGCAACCCAGCTTGCACCACCATAAAGCGCCTCTGGGAGAAGGCACTGTAAATGTTCTAAGCGCCCCTGACTCTTATGCTTATGGCACCATTAAAATTCACTTATTATTATTTATTACTAAAATTAAATTAATTGTTCCCAGCCCCAAATAATATTAATGATGTTAAAAAAGAACCATGACTAAAGTAGTCACGAATTGTAACATTACAATGATTAATAATTACTTCATACCTCCATGAATTGTGCATTGACTTTAAAGTCAGGAGGAGTAGAGCTGCATACCAGTGCCTTACTTTTCCTTTGCTCAATTCCATCAAACAGGTGTTTCACAGCTCTTGGGATGATACCTACTTGTTCAGGCAGCATGTTAACATCAAAGCCAGTACCCATGGTATAAGTTTTACCAGACCCAGTCTGTCAATAAACATATTTATATAAAGCTAAACCTGCTAATAATTCTAACAAATATAAAAGAATATCATCTCTTATTCCAAGCAAAACTCTGAAACAACTAAATAAGTGACTTTCATCTAGATTTTAAACACAAAAACCATTTTAATGAAATAGCACAAAACCAGAATCCAAGATGTATATCACATTAACAAGTTAAACCTTATTATCATATTAATAATTGAAAAACTCATTGGTTATTTTAAAACATAATCAAAATGTGTCACAACTCTACTTAGATGCAAAAATAAAAAAAGTTCGATGAATAATACATTTCACTTGAAAAACAATTGCAGCCTAATTCCATCAACTGAACACAAGACAATGTCTTTGCCATGGTTCGAACCACACAAAAGCCTTTTGCAGAACAAAGTATAACTTTGAATATTTGGACTTTTTATTTTTTATTTTTACTCATATCATCCTCTCCTTTTTTTGTCCAAAGCCTTACATATTTTCTAATATTTTTAATAATGAATCTCAAGTTGAGGTGTACTTAGTGTCCATGGTTCCAATGAATCCAGTAAAGATGTGTTTGTAGAGATTCAAATGTGAACATGCATAGCAGCACATTCATAATCTGACGATTACAAGACTATTTTAAGAACCATTATGATAAAGGTGTCATAAGGATCACATATAAAATTTAAAATATTTATAACCAATTTTCACCTTCAAAATCACTTTCAAGCTAATTTGTATTTAGCTGATTTTTTGATTGCCTTACGTATCTCCTATGGATGCGATACACTATAATACACTATGCTGGAGTGTAAACAAGACACATAATGAATCTTGCTTGTAGGAGTGCAACCCTCTGAGCTAACAAATAAGTAACTTATGAGACAATGATAGATTAAAAGCTAAAATCCATCAGCATGACTGTAACATCAGCATGACAAATAACACTGTAGACCGAAAGGTAAATTTTGGTGTAATTCCAAGACAACAAGAAAATCACAAAATCATAAATAAATTGAAGAATTGTCTTACCTGTCCATAAGCAAGAATTGTTGCATTATATCCCTCGAATGTCCTTTAAAAGTATGTTATGAAAATTAACTATAAAATAATTTAATTGCTGTGGTGAAAATGTCTCTGTAGAAATTCATCAAAAAAAATTTATCAAATTAAACATTGTCAATATATCAATTAATACAAACCCTTCAATGAGTTCTGCACAACATGTCTCGTAAACCTCCTTCTGAATAGCATCTGGCACCAATACATGATCAAAGGTAAAAGATTTGTCATTGCCAAGGATTATTTGTGTATCCCCAGGAACCACATGACTGCAAACCTGACACATATCAAGTAATTCTCTGGCCGACTGAGGTCTCACCCTATGCATTGGTGTAGAACAACATTGAAAGTTTTAAATATAATGTGATAATTATTCCTCAAGAAGTTGCTGACTTATGAAAGCAGCACCTAATTAAGGTATATGAACTTTTATGACTTTGCAATAAAGGCAATTCAAAAAGAAAGCATGTTTTCAAAAATATACAGTCAAAAGGGGACAAGCAGGTTGACCAAATGGTTTGCATTCCTGCATGTAACAGTGAAAGCATCAGTCTTAATGCGTCATGTTCACAAACCAGCCTGCACTGCCAGGGAGCGCCCTTGGCGCTATATAAATGGTAGATTAAAAAGTGCCTAGACATCCTGTTGGAATACATAAAGCATTCAAAAGATTAGATAAATAAAAATACAAATAAAAAAAGCCCTATATCTAGTGATCAGCTATCAATTTATCCTTTCATTCATATTATTTTACATTGTAAATCATTTTTAATTAGATTTTCAGTGAACATAAATAACTTTTTATTCAAAACGAAACGATGTTTAGACTAATCAAATTTTAAATATTTGAATGAGTGGTCACACTGATTAACCACTAACCAAATATTAGGATTTTTATTACAATCATAACACTGAATGTTGAAGAAAACATAAAATTTTAACATTAAAATGTTAGACGAGAGAATAGATGTTGAATTAATGATACTTTCCAACATTAATTAGATAAACATAATAATCTACAAGAAGTTAAATTATATATTTTGGGCATGTAATATTGGAGTATCTGGAACCAGGTAGCAATTAAATAAAAAGTAGTCAACCCAATTTACATCAACTTTTTTCGTTCATAATGGTTCGTACAATATAATTAAATAAAAAGTAGTCAACCCAATTTACATCAACTTTTTTCGTTCATAATGGTTCGTACAATATAATTTAATAAGTCATTTGTTAGCCACATTATTATGTTATTATCTACATTCACAATAATTAGTTGTTTTCGTATAAAAACAAATGTAATGTGTGCAAGAACTACATACCTGACGGCCACTTTGACAGTTGTATCATCCATTCAACTCGCTAATGTAAGAAACGCAAAATGTAACAAAGTTAACAGTAAATTCGAAACGTTGCTTTTAGTCGTGAACTCCAAGTGTTTGAAGCATTTCAAATGTTTAACGTACAGTGTTTCGAAAAGGCCAGTCCTGCAAATATTTTCAAGATTACCCTCGTCCAATATACGATACAAGCCGTATTTTGAACGAATTAATATATGAGCATATGTAATCCGAATCTGGTAAGTTTTCCCACTACCTGAGTATCCCAATTATGGCAAATTTGGCTAATTTCATTATTTATGATTCAAATTATTCAAATACATTTTTCATTTATTTCTTCAATTGAAGTAATTTATCATGTTTTTTTATTAGTGTCATAGTACATCTCTTAAAGCATTATAATTGGTTGCTGTAAATTGTCAACCGTCTTTATATTTGCCTTCCATTATCAATATAATATATATCTCATTATTATATTTTGACTCTTGAGTCACTAAATATTTGAACTTTAGATTTTCTCAACAAAAGACGGTTCTCAAAAGAAAGACTGCCCACGATATATCAAGTTGTTTTATCAAAATGTCAGATACATGCAAATCATGAAGTAACAGAAAATATCACTAGGAAAATAATTCGAGATAAATTGGAACCTCTAAAAAGAAATTCTAATTTGAAATTTTATATATATTACAACAACCTGACTACTCATAACAAATCAGGAAAAATAGTCTAGCCAATTGTTGCACAACAACAAGGTAAAACAAAGCAATTTTGTAAATGTACGTGCCCATACCATCATGATACATCACACTGTTTGATTGGGCAGACAAGAACAACGCTGGCAAGAAGGTTGACGATGCATGTCCAAGGTGGCAGTATTAAAATGCAGAAAGATTTCACAGATGGCGCCTTATCCTTGTTAACTTATGCTAGCATTCCCATCATGACAATATGAATGATGGCACCAGTAAAGTTGTATCCACTCATAACCATCGATGGTTATCCTACAATTTCTGCTCCGGTGGCTGTACAGTTCTTCCAGAATAATGCATCTGTGAAAGCTATTCATGACTGCAAAATTAAAGGCATCTCCAACAAAGATATAGCATTAATACAAGAAAATTGCGAAGTTGTTGAAAGACTGAAGGAGTCTCAGATGTTTTAGGTGATAGATTGATTCCTGGAGTTAATTTTGAGGTCACTCAAGGAGTTGCTTCGTTTGATCACCTTAATGACAATGCTTTCATCACCGTCATCAACATATATCTTTTATGTTCATATATTTTAGTTTTATTTGCCAATACTTATGTATTTGCGTAATCAAATATTTAACATGTGTATATTTTTATTTTATTTATTATCAACTTCGGTAAAAGGGTAAAAAGGGTCATGACCAAGGGAACTCAAGAAAACAGAACTGCACAAATGTGAGCGAAAGCATGTAATGACAGCAATAAACTAAATTAAGCCCCCCGTAGCTTAGTAGTTTCACATCTGATGTTATCAGTTCTTAGTTTAAAATTGTGACTTCGTGTCCTAGAATATGTTGAGGCTAGGAGAAGGAGGCTGTGCAATTAAGCAGTCCCCTTCTCAACTTGAAGCAAAGCAGGAGTCGGCGTTTTTCAAAAGTTGGTAGGTTAAGTTTTGCGGAACAAAATGGAATTGAGTCCTGTCGAGTATACTACTACAGCTACCATTTTTTTTCTACCAATGCGCCAAGCCGTTGCAATTATTTTGTTTTTGTCCTCCACAGAGGATTACAGTCCTTTACTACCACTAACAATAACATATTATAGAAAACTCTGATACCAAGTACAGCTCTTTCATAATATTGTGAAATTAATAAATTTATTCCAACAACGTCCAAGCTATGAAATTTAAAAATTGGCATTAAAAACCTGAAAATTTTTTCAAACTATTACGACATAGATTAATCACGTACTATTTTTTAAATTTTAATTGTAATAACTATAAAATAACTATACCCATAACTATTGTTTATTAACTGACATGAAAGTTCCGTCTAAAACAAATTTTAAAATTATTATTCAATATATTTATTGAATAATTTAATAAAAATATTGCTATTTAAGCAAAATAATTTTTAATTTTTTTTCATACTGGCTCACTACTTAGACTTTAAGCTCCCATACTGTCTATGGTTTACACTTCCTTTTTTAATTGTCCGTTAAGATGAAGGTCTCCAGTAAGGTTCGTAGTGCTATCGACCAACCACGAGTTTCTTTTTCTACATTATATCTGTGCTAATGCTTCGTTCTGTTATTAGTTTGTTGCGCTCACTATGAATTTCGGATAAAACATTTGGATTAATGTGTGAAATTGATTTCTTCAGCCTCTCGTCATTGATGGCAAGGGCCATCTTCTCGGAAGATTGGCTGCCACTACAGCAAAGGCCTTGTTGCAAGGTATGAATTAGTTTGGGATTTGTTTTTGGCTCTTATACATAACCTTTGTAATAACTTTTAGGTCAAAAGATTGTTGTTGTGAGGTGTGAAGGAATTGAGATGTCCGGCAGCTTTTACAGAAAGAAGTGTTAGTAAGATGATTCAGCGTATGAACGTAACGAGGTATGAATGGTGATTTGATTGCAGTGGAATACCTGGACTTCCTGAGGAAAAGGATGAATACCAACCCAAAGAGGGGTCCATACCACTTCAGAGCCCCCAGAAAAATCTTTTGGAGGACAGTGAGAGGCATGCTGCCCCACAAACTGCACAGGGGAAAGGAAGCACTCAACAGACTTCAGGCTTTTGAGGGTGTCCCTCCACCATATGACAAGCAGAAGAGGATGGTAGTCCCTTCTGCATTGAGAGTGATTAGACTCAAACCAAGGAGGAAGTTCTGTCAATTGAGCAGGCTTTCAAGTGAGGTTGGCTGGAAATACCAAGCGGTCATCTCCACCCTGGAAAGGCGCAGGAAACTTAAATCCACTATCTTCCATAAGAAGAGGGTTCAGGAAAGGGTATGTTCTACTTTAACATTGTCAAATTGTAGCAGTTAGCTGAAATCATTTAATTTTTCAGAAATTGCTTGAACAAGCCAAGAAGAATGTTTCTGCAAAGGTGTCTGAGTACCAGAACATCATTGAATCCTTTGGACACAATTGAACTGGATTGTCTTGCTTTCCCAAATAAAATTCTGTTTCAAATGGGTTCATTTGTGCTTGTGAGTTGGGATAGCTAATGGTATTGGTGTAGATGAAAATACTTGATGTACTGGCTTTTTTTAGTTTAAAGAAGTTTAGATTTGTGGTCATCTGGGTTCTTCTCATAAAACATTCACTTAAATTGGGGTTCCTAGCCTTAAATTGAGAATAAGCTTCTAGCTTGTGTGACTAGGTGGTGAGGTTGCTTGACTGCAGTTTGTTTTGTGAGTACTACTGAACTCTTTTTAATTAACCCAGGAAGAGTTTCAAGCTCTTTTCATTCAGTTCTTTCCAGGCCTCATTCAGAGGCATCTTTCAGTTCCTGAACATATTGCTTCTCATTGGAGTTTGCTTTTCTGCCAATGGGGTTCAAGTCAAGAGAGCGAGCTGGCCACTTCAGAACTTTCAAATTCCTCTCCTGCAAGAAAAGTTTTTATCGGTCTTGATGTGTGTAATGGGACATTGTCATGCTGAAAAATGACTGCACCATCTCTAAATTTGCCGCATAGTGGGAACAGATACTGGTCAAGCGTCTCGTCAAATTTTGATAAGGTCTGCTTCCCATCTAAGACAAATTCAGATGAACCATGAAAAAAATGGCAGCCATGATCATCAAGGAGCCACCTCCGAAATTTCTTTTAAAATGTTTTTTGTGCCCTCTGACATCATGCCAATAATATTTAAAGTCATCTGCTGCATTCAAAATCAATTTCTTTTCATCAGAAAAATAACAGAATCCCAGTTCATCTTCGAATCCACCTTCTCTTTTGCCCGGTTTAGTCTTGTGAGCCGCCGTTAGAAGTGGCTTGTGCTGACACTTAACAAACTTAAGAAAACCACTCCTCTCAAGGCATTGGAATATGGTCAATAGACTTACCTCCAAATTTAGTTTATTTCTAAGTCTCTTGTTGAGCTAGAACCCTTGGAAGCTTCGCTGAGGTCAACTCGTCCCTGATGTCCAGTAAGTATTTGAGGTCTTCCTGGAAATATTTATGTTCCATATCTTTCAGGATCATTCAAATAATGGCTTATAACCTTTCTAGAGCGATTAACCCTCCTAGAATACTCTGAAATTGACATATTCACTTCTTCAAAGGCCTTTATTTTATTTTATTTTTTTAATATCATTAAGTCTCTTCTCAGAACTTATCCATAATAACGTAAACAATCAGTACTTTTATTACATAAGCATGTTATGGACGCAACAGGGTTGTTAATATCGCAGTATCGGTAAGGTGTTGGATACTACCGCAGATACTTTTTGGAGCTAGCGATACTCGATACCAATATTTTTTTCGAATCTTTTAAAATTACAAAAATTTTAAATAATATTTAAAAATCAATAGCCTTTTCATCTTTGTGCCCAGCTTTAGTTTGTTTTAATTATCTATGGACTCTCGCTACAAACATTTGCGTGCGAAGTCCCTGATAGCGGGCCAAATAAAATAGAACTTTCAAGGACTTTCCATTTTATGAAGCTTAACATTCAACAACTGATTTAGTTGAAGGCAAATCAAAAAATGTTTTTGTAAAGGAATATATTAAAGCAATGCGTCCTATAACATGCGGTCTGGACATTTCGCAAGGGGCTACAGTTTTGGGATATTTACTTCCAACGTTGGTATCTATTGTGAACCAGCTGAAGGCTCTGTTGGAAGACAGATTAATGGATTGAGAGCTGGAATAAGACGAAGTTTTGATGACATGAACAGTAACACTGATGCTCAACTGGCGGCTGTACTCTGTAGGATCGCACATCCATCATAATCACGTGCTGATCCTAATCCTATCAGCGATGACTTACCAGGCGCGCATCCTTTGTGGACATCCTTCCCTTCTTATGTTGTCAGTCGGAGCATTGTTGCCGTTGTTGAAATTAAACTTTGTAGCGAACTCGTCTTCGTCGTCAATGCCGCTGTCGCTACAAGTAGTAGTAGTATTTTATTAATGTCCTCAGCATAACTTGATGAATAGGACAAAATCGCTACAAGTCCACCCTCAATTTAACTTATACTGGCTCAGCGGTGAAGTCCAGAAAGCACGTCTTGTGACGACGTTGAAGTCACATAGATGCCATGATGATAAAGGAAGACAAAAATCTGTGAGGCAAAAATTTAGATAATCAAAGAGCTGCCAGAGACATGAGATTTTTCTAAAAATTTCTTCACTGTATTTTCCAATAAGAGACAAAGATTAGATGTTGTTGGCATGGAAGAGGTCGATAAATAATTGGCTGACATGACTTTATAGTTATTGTCTCTTAATTGATACACCCACATAAAAAAATTATATGCGATCCTACACCCTCAACACTGGATTGCCTGCTACTGCAGCAGTGGAGAGATTGGTTGCAACATATTTTCACCAATATGCTCGAATATGTCGAGCAAACATTTTGAGATGTTGCTATTTCTGTGTCTAGCAAAACGGTAAACATGTAATCATTTTTTAAATAGTTTTGTGTTTCAATAAAATTCTTTTGCTTTATTGAGTATTGTTCAATAAAATCGTACAACTCGAGTAATGGTATTGTTTCTAAATGTATTGCCAAAAGATTTGAAGCAATATTGTTATTGGTATTGCCAATACTTGGTATTGTTATCAACCCTGGGGCGTGAATTTATATAGAGCGTTATTATAAAAATCAACTTATACGAGCCTTTAATAATAATAATAATGATTTCCTGGGGAGAGATCCCATACGCAGTGGTGAAAATCTCGAAAAAAAAAAACAAAAAACATCAAAGGCATTATTTACCAATGAAATCTCACTGATACTCAAATTTTATTCCTAAAAGGTTCCTTCTAGCAACATGATAGCGACTGCATACTATCAGTTTGATTATTTTACTTTTTATTAGAGACGTAATTTGAAGTTATTCCAGTTTTGTGCCACGAATAATTCAGTTGAATTATGCGTTAAAATCATTAAAAAGAGCCATTAATGTTACCAATTTTTTATGCTATTCTGAAATTAAATACTTGTTGACGTTTAATACATTTCAATCTAATTTTTCCAGCGTTATTTATATCTTTTAAAACCTTCGATTTATTATTTATTCATAGGAGCATTTCGGCCATCAGCGGGATTTTAATTATCGGTTTCGTCGGCAAGCATCGTTCGATTCGGGATGTCTGTTAAACCTAGGGACGTTACACCAATAATTTCTGCTTTCAGGAACTGGGTTGGCCAGGTAATTATAGGATAACTAGTTTAAATTTTTTTCTGAAGGTCATATCTCAAATATGTTTGGGTTGTTTGCTGCGATGTTTTCCAAACTTTACTTTATCACAATAAAAACTTCATCATTAACATTGAATTTGGAAAACCTTACTGGATGAAGCTATTTTGGGAAATGGGAATTATTTGGTATGTTAATTATGTTCAAATATTACATCTCAGGATGTGAATGCTCAGTGTTAAGCTTTTAGAAGTAAGTAAGCCATCTTGAATTATGCACAGAATCTCTAAGGGCAACTAACATTGATGTATCCTTTAAATATCATGCAATAATTAATCAGATGAGAATCTTCACTTCAAGTAAGTGATTGTAATAGTTGCCTTTGTTAAAGTAACACAAATATATCAGATAGCACAAGTAATTTAACTTCTTTGAGGTCTGTTTAATAATGAAACTAGCAAGTCGTAGAAAAGCAGGAATAAGGGCAATAGATGAGAACCAAATTAACTAAGTTTTGTCAGAATTAAGATAAAGGTAGTGGGAACGTAATGGTTCATAATAATGTCATTTAAGCTGTCACCAACTTGGTGTGAAAGGTCTGAAAGCTTTAGTCATTTACTTAGATCAATGCCCTCAGCAGGCTGTAATAGCTGGATGTTAAAAGGAAAGTCTAGTAATGGTGATAATTGTGAGAATCAGTGCCAAAGGCAGAAAATCAAGAAGTTGCATAAGTACCATGTTTCCAGCACCAATCAGTATGTGTGTCATGCACTTAAAATTTTTTGGATGGATAGGCTTGGTAATTAGTCAGTATTATTAGGATTACCTCATCTCTTAAATGTGATATCACATGCTTGCATAAGCTAGAAGTCAGTCAGTCATTTTATGGAGGAAATAATATATAGCCTGATATCAGTAATTTAAAAAAAAATCTGATCTTGGTAATCTAATTTTCTGTGTTGCCTTGGATTTCCAATAAAAACTCTTAAATAAATTTTCTGATTGACATCCTTTCGATGGGAGGTGTGGTTTTGTATTAAGATCACTGATTTCACTTTCAAAATGTTATGGGAATCTATAAGTTCAAGATTTTCAAACCATATTTACAATGTTCTCCATTTCTATCCTCTGTACAAACAGCACATTAAATATGAATTTTGTTGATTTTCAAGAGAAAGCTAGTTCCTGTACATAGATTTGAGGATCACATTTCTCCTAGGTTAGTAATTGTAACATTCACTTTTTTTTCCTATGAAACATTGAATATTTGGCTATTTACTTTGAATTTATTTATTGATTTGGAGATACTTACATTTCTCTCATAGTAAATTATGTTCTGAAACAGGACGGCTCCACCTGCCAAACTTCCACCAGGCATCAACCATGCATTGTCAGAAAATTTATATCTCCACAGAGATGGGAGGAGATCTGCTAATCCACCTGTTGTATCATACAATTCAACCAATCTTCTTGAGAGCAAGTTGGTTTATTTTGAAAACATAACAATCAAGTGTAATAAATCACAATTTTTATTTAATTTTGCTTTGGAACTTTCAGGGAAGCAAAGGTAACAGACAAAAAGGTACCCAAACCAGGATATGGATATGATTGGGAAAGTGGTCTTCCATCTTACAAGTAAAGAATAGCTGAAACAATATATTAGCTTATCTAGCTTGTGGACATTAAATCACTCAGCTTGATAAACATTTGAATGAATTATCATTAATAAAATGGGAAATTGGTGGCATTGTCATGTTTTTCTTCTGCTAGTTTAAGTCTGTGACAAAATATTATTCTTAAGCAAGAGGTGCAAGCCACTATTCTGTGTGCTGTGAGAAGATGACCACATATTTATGGAGCTTCTAAGGAATCTGGAAGAGAATAATTTGTAAGGGTCATCCTACCTCAAAACATGATATAAAACTACCATTGAGATATTCTTTAGACTCCTTGTTTGCTGCTTTTGAGTTGTTCAATTGACTCCTACTTTGTGTTAAATTCTTGCTTGATTGAATTTCGCTGAAGTTTTGATTCGTTTTTTTGTTGAGTGATTTCTGGTCTTAAATACAAAGGATGTTGTTAATATACTGTATACATGATGGTTAGAAGTAACCCACTTGGTGTTTCTTGGCAAGATATTGACACATCTTGGCATTCAATAGGCTTCAACTTTGTTTTATTCTTCAATTCCCTGTAGGTACTCTTATAATAAAAGACTTCTTTCCCCAAGTCGTAAATTCTTAAAATGAGAGGGAAATAACTTGAATGAGCCCAGCATAATGTTAGGAATGTGTTTTTAAAGCAGCCTTGACAGAAAATTGGATAAGAAGCGAATCATGAAATGCTAGTTCGCGCTTTAAAATCTAAGAAAAATCCTAGGCTATGCATGCTTACAACCACCACTGGAACCTCAATGCAGAATGAAATTTCATTTTATTTTACAAGATTGTTCACTCGATAATTTTAATTCAAATTTCCTACTTAATGCAAATTTTAATTATTTAATGATGCATGGTTTTAAAAAGGCTCACTTTTCTTTTAGCATTCTCTCATTATCCAAAAAATTTCCTTGGACATCCCTTAACTTTTCTTCAAAGTCACAATGCTGTCGTGCAATCTTTTTCTCCTGGTTGGAGCTCAGGCTTCTGAGTTGAAGCTCAAGTTCCCTTATTAGGCTGTGTTTTTCATTTAGGGTGATCTGAAAATGTATTACTTACTTACCACTAGTCGTCATTATGTTAAGGAAGCAATTTCTGGAAAATTTTATAAACACCTTCATATGTTCATTTTTAATTGACAACTTCCTTTTTTCATGTTTCATTTCAATGACTTTTTTGAAGAATTTGAAAAGCAGAAACTTTATTTCCTCTTGGGAAAATAAGTTAATTTTCCTATAAAAGAAAGATTCATTCTTTAGGTTGGAATTTGATTTGTGCAAATCTTCTTGTTTGCAAGCAATTGCATCATTTCTAAATTTTATTGTTTCATCGATAGCCTCAAGAGTTTCTTCACATTCATTCAGTCTGTTTGATTAACAATCATATTTTGTTATTTTGCATAAGGTCAGCTTTATTAAAAGACCTTTAAAAATAATTACTCACAACTGAAGATCTGTGGAATTGTCCAAATCATCCTGAGTTTCTCCATCTATTTCTTTTTTATTGGTTGATCTATCATTAGCAATATTCACCTGTAGGTACCAAAATTCATATCAATAATAGTCCATTGAAATCATGAAAAATTTATGTAAGTTCTAACTTTGGTTTTTAATTTATGCTGGAGTTCAGTTTTTAGTTTTTCAAATAACTCTTTCTCGTGACTAAGTTTGTTTCGAGCAAGGATGTCCTAAAATTGAAAACGTCATTAAATATCAAAATCCTTTAGAAAGAGTTCATTATAAACTTCTTGAAGGCTTTCATGCAGTATTTTATCCTCGAGATGAGCATTGATTTGCTCATTAATCCAATTGCTAGGAAACAAACAAACTTATTCCAGAATAATTTATAAACAGTAATACATAATTTTTAATTAAAAGTTGATAATGTGGTAATGAAATACCTTGAAGCAGTAATGACATGCCTCATCTCTTCATTTGTAATGCTTTTTAATTTGGCTGTTATTAATTTATCCTAGGAATAAATTGGTTAAAATATGAGAAACATTTAAAGTCCATGGGAGTGTAGCTAAGAGGAGGTATTCACTTCTTGTCTTTTTATTAAAGTTCTTGAGTGATTGTCAATAGTATCAAATGAACATTTCAACTGGTGAAGGCTATTGAAACAAAACTTTTGAGTAACAAAGCAAAATAAATGCAAAGTATGTTGGAGGCCAGTTATTAGTATTACGACTATTTTATAAGGTTGTTGAAGCACAATGTTTATTTTTGAAGCTAACCTTTTTGCCTCATCTAGTCTGTTTCCTTCATTTTTTTCCAACTCATTTTTACACTGTAGTATCTCCTCTCTCAAAAGGTTATTCTCAGTCTCTAAGCAACTTATGATTTCCTCATGCAGTTTTGTTTGATTGGTTTCCTGCTTGTCTTTTATAAATTGTTCATTGTTTGTTCTGTTAATAAGTTAATAAGCATTTATTTGAATTTTTTTTTTATGTTGCATTCACAAAATTTCATCTAACCCCAACATATTTAATATTTCTATTTGATCTGAAATATATGCAATGATTTATTTGATACATCAAAATAAAGTCAAAACATAAAAAATTTAACTGACTCGGTAAATGCTCCACATTTCTGTTAGCTCTTAACTTGAATGTTTTCTTTCGGTTTAGGAACATGTCTTCCCTAAATTAAAATAAAAATCTGTAATATCCAAGGTAATTCAGAATGTATTTTATAATTTTTACTTTTGGAAATTATCACCATGAGATTCTCTGAAAGTGGAAACATTGTCAGCATCCTCTATTTCAGAATTCATATAATCAGTTCGAAGTTTAAGAATATTCCCAATCTTCTGCACAGTCAAACACCCAGGACTGGTATGAATATTTCTGCTGGTTATCTGTTTCATGGAGTCAAAGTGTTATGAACTAAGACTTTCAACACTTATAACTTAAGAATTTATGAATTAAAACACTCTATGTATTGTCATTAGCAAATATACATGAATAGATCAAGAATTAGAGGTTCCAACCATCCCTTGGAGCCTTCTTGTCCCGATTAATTGAGATGGTACAGATTTGGCTCGTTCTCTTGTTTGGACATGTCCTGATTCATTAATGTTGACAATTATTTTCTGAAAAAATTCAAATGTTAACATTAGCATCAAATAGGGGGAATTGTTCTACATAGTGTGATATTCTAATATTCTAACAAATGGGATAAATTTGTATCATATATTAATTTCCTGATTGCTTTAAAAAGCTCAAAAAAGTCAAATCCTTCAAAAAATAACTTTTAATTATATTGGCTTTCATAAATCAATCTTGGCTTAAGTTATCAAAATTTATTTGTTAGACTCTTGAAATATTAATTTAATGATGTATATACTCATACGCTAGTCAAGAATAGTAAATAATTTTATTCCTTATTACTAAATATTCAGTAACAAAATCCACATAATAATTAATCATTACATTTGAATCTTCTGTAAATACTTCATTCTGCTTTTTCAAGTCATCATCCAAGTCATCATAACATGACCTTAAATTTAGACAAATATTTTCATTCTGAAGCTTGTTAATATGAGCTGTTAATTCTGCTATCTCAATAGCTTGTTTGGCAATTGTTTTATCT
This sequence comes from Hirudo medicinalis, assembly GCA_011800805.1. Classification (NCBI taxonomy): domain Eukaryota; kingdom Metazoa; phylum Annelida; class Clitellata; order Hirudinida; family Hirudinidae; genus Hirudo; species Hirudo medicinalis. The sequence goes on from MPNW01000032.1 coordinate 83,679, forward strand.
CTGAGCTCAAGTTCTCTTTCTTTCTGGTAAATGTAATTTCAAATTTCATATCATTAATAAAATTAAAATATTCACAATAGTAGAACTAATTGACTACTAAATATATTCAAGACAGAATTTTATCTGGTACTAACTTTCTTTAATTCACTTTGGAGTTTTAACATGCTTTCTCCGATGTAGCAGTCTTGCATTTGCAAGTTGTTCCAATGTTTCAACTGCAATGATGAATAAATCTAGAAAAATGCATTTCAGAGAAATTAATAAATATCTCAAACATCTTGCATAACTTCAATCCACTGGTTAAGGTGGCCATCTAGGCTCTGAGACAGCAAAGCTTTATCTTGAATGGTCTTTATATGCTTAAAGGCTTGATTTGCCACATTGTAGTATTTGGAGCAATCATGTTTAAGTCTAAAAATAAAAAATAAAACATTAGTTTTTGTATATCAGTTACTTAATAAATTAGTTTAGTAATTGAAATTTGGATGGTTTTGTCCTTTTGGACAATTAATTATTATCTGAATTATGTCTTTTGTAACATTTATGTCCAATAAAAATTGTCATTGTCAAAAAAGGTTGAAAACATTAAATCTTCAAAAAGATAAGTAAGTAGCCTTGAGAGCTCTTCCTGAAGAAGCTTATTGACTTCGCTTGTATCATATGAAATGGTTTTTGCTTTCTCTAGTCTCAAAGCTTCCTTTAATGTCTTGAACAAAAATATTCATAAAATTTTAGGTACAATAACAAAATAATGCAGTAAGGATCACAAATATACAAACATACCTCTATTTCTGTTTTTAGATTCTCCACTTGCAGAACACACGGGTTGTGATTAATTACTGGCCTGTTTTTTATATTTCGTGCCTGAAGCAGTCATAATATTACGGCAATCGCAATATAATATTCTGTGTTGAGGATAAATAAGCATTTCTTTAAATTAATTAAGGCAAATAAACATTTACCCTTTGGGCATATTTAAGGGAATTGAGAGTCTCATCATAATCAGACACTGAAGGACTGACACAGCAAATCATTAATGTCCGTGCATTGCCTCCCAATGAATCCTGCATTTAATTTGCAAATTTAACTTTTACTTCAGTTATCTTTGTGAATTAATTTTGCTTGCTTGTGTATGATGTTCACAAAATAAAATCAATCAAATTTAACTATTATTGATTTTAAAATTAAACTATAATTTCATTTGAATTAATTTATGTTCCACAAATTTACTTTGAGGAGCCTTGTAATTTTCGAATCCCTATAGGGAATGTGCACCTTCTTTTTCTGATCTCCCAAGGCACTGATAACATTGCCCAGAGCCAAAAGTCCAGTATTTATATGTATGGATTCTGTATCATAGAATTGCTGAGCCAATTTTATTTAGGTAATAAAGTACCTGTAATTTTTACCTATAAATCTTTCTCCAACATTGCCAGTTCTATTCGCTCTTTCAGAACCAGCAAGGTCAACAAAATGAAATTTAGCACAGGTATAGTCTGTTTTACTTTCTGATGAAAAAAATTAACTTCAAAAAGTTAAATAGAAATTTTCTAAAGTAAACTTGATAAAAACAAATACCACTTCCATCCGAGTTCATAACAATGTGCACTTGTTCTGATTGAAAATAGAAGAATTTATAATGCATTATTTTTAATACATAACATTATTCAGCTAAATAGGCAATAACAGATATCTAACATTAGTGATAGCATGAGAGCATTTTAATAACTGCAGAATTGTTGAAAGTAATGCTGATGCTAATGTAAATGCATTAACCTATATAGAGAGTGAAAATTGTGTGGGATCTGCTTGATTGGTCATTCATTTGTGTTGCTCCAGTTCTTCTATGCAGAGATCCCTTCCACAACTTCTCCATCACTTCTTCCAAATCTGTACATACCACTTGAGAACATCCAACTACAACTGGAGAGAAAATAATAATTCCATATTTTTTTAAATTAGGTAATAAGTATTAGCTCCCAACAGGTATTTCCTGAGGGATCCTCCCTGATAGAAATATCTTTAGGCACCTCTGTATCCATCAAATCTATGAGCTCATCTTTATAAACCTCCAAAAATGAAACTCTTAATGTGCATCTTCTATCCTTTAAACTCTGTAAAGATATGCTGGTATAAATATGCACATGAGATTACAATGTATATTTAGCTAAACAATAAATGGGCTTAGCTAACCTCGGCAATTTGAAATAGTCCACTAATTGCTCTTGGAATAACACCTAGAGCTTCAGAAGAACAATTAATTGAAGTTTGGCTGCCCATTGTGAAGGTTTTTCCAGAACCCTTATTTAATAAGTGGCATTGTCTAGCTTTAAATTAATACACTTTTTCTGATGCAAACACTTACAGTTTGTCCATAAGCAAACACAGTTGCATTGTAACCCTCAAAACAACTTTTAACTAATGGCTTCACAGAGGTTTCATAAATTTCAATCTAAAAATAATTGATAACACTCAAGAAAATCACATGATTAATGTAAACCTGTAATTAATGTAAACCTGTGATGACTCTACAGGAAAAACATTATCAAAAGCAAAGCAACGATCTTTTCCAAGCAATACTTCATTTGTTAGAGATTTTGCAATGACACACATTCCGTCCTGCTTTAACTTTTCTCTGTCCAATTGGGGTCTCACCTAATACATTCAATATATTGAAAATTTACAAACTGATTCTGCTCCAGAAATAAAAAATTTGTACTAATTTGATATCCAATAAATTTTCCTAACCCTAACAGCAACTTGTACATTTATTTCTTGCATAACTTCCTAAGTCAAACTGAAAAACAAAGTCACATAATTCACATAAAGCGCTGATTAATTATCCCTTGAATATGATTTGTCATAATCTTTTGCTGCTTAATAATCAGTACCTAGCAAACGACCAGCAAATGCAATTTAATATGATAATTTAGGGTATAAAATTATAAGGAAATCACGATTTACCCAAACTTATCAGGTACCATCAAAATCTTGTTGGTGATCCTTGTTGTTCAGGTAAACAATAACCTATCACATTTTTTTACTATTTGTAAAATATTATTTATTTATTTCAGTTTTTATTTTTAATTTTTAATAATTAAAATCTAGATTTAATTTTTAAATAAATTACAAAACTTTATCACTCCAGTTGTCATGTCTATAAGGCTACTATTTTGCGGGAAAATTGTAAACAAAGGCAATGGCTGATGTCGATTCGCACTCTCGTCAAATTATTCAGGAATATCTCAATTTTCTGGACGACAATGTATATTTTTCTAATTTTTATTGCTATTTTAACTTAATGTTTTAAAAATTAAAATTCTTGAATGTTTGGGGATGAGAGCTTTTAATAGCTTTGATACGCCCTAGCTATAATGGCGCACTAATCACTCGGCATAATTATATATGCTTGGTAGCTACAGCATACACAATTTTTTTCATAGGATGATCAGTGGGTATACCAAAAAAAAGTGAAAGATTTGATTGCTGATGGGAAGTCCAGGCTGATCATCAATATAAATGACCTGAGACACAAGAATGCAAATCGTGCTGCTCAGTTAGCAAATTTTTTTTACATTTTAAAAGCCTCATAATTAAGCTTTATATTTTATTGGCACATGTATTATGCAGACTATTGGCTAATGGATTTGAAGAATTGTTTGGCTTCCAAAAAGCCTTGAAGTCTTTGATGGATACTCTTGATCCTGCATTTAGCAAACAATATGATGAATTTTATATTGGCCTTGAGGGAAGGTAAAATAACTTTTGCTTGAGAATGTATTATATGTGTTGACTACATTAGTACCTTGCCTTCAGTTTTGGTGCCAGGCATTTGTCTCCTCGCACTCTCACTTGCAGTTATCTTGGGAATATGGTATGTGTCGAAGGGATTGTTTCCAAATGTGGGTATTTGTAGATTTACAAATTAAGTTTTTCAGAAAAATATATTTAAAAAATTAATCTTTTAGGTTCTTTGGTTAGACCAAAAATATCTTGCAGTGTTCACTATTGCCCTGCTACAAAGAAGACTTTGGAGAGAAAGTACACTGACATGACTTCTCTTGATGCATTTCCATCTACTGGGGTTTATCCCACAAAGGCATGTTTTGATAATTTATTTCGTTGACTATTTTCTCATAATAAAAATACATCATGCAGGATGATGATGGGAATCTCCTTGAGACAGAATATGGCCTCTCCATTTATAAAGATCATCAGACATTCACTATCCAGGTTTGAAGCTTCTAGAGCAATATTACAAATATTGCCTAACCTAATTATTGCGAATGGTCACAGGAAATGCCCGAAAAGGCTCCAGCTGGGCAGTTGCCGAGATCAGTGGATGTGATAGCGGATAATGACCTGATTGATAGTTGCAAGCCCGGTGATAGAGTTCAAGTCATTGCCCTCTACAGATGTCTGCCAAGCAAAAAGAACAGCTACACCAGCGGCACTTTCAGGTGAGCATATAACAGGAGACGTAATTATTGTTATATTGTTGTTGTTAGTGTCTTAGGCCTTGAGTTTAGGGGACAAGATGACTTATTACTTTGTAAAAGAGGGGAACTAAATTATAGTTTATACATTGGGAATTGAAAGCATTATTATGAGTTCCTGGTTTGACTTTGAAATTACGTTAAATAAGCAACAATTGCTGGAGATTGGAAGTCTACTGATAACTCAATATTTTTGACAGGACTATATTGGTAGCAAATAACATCCAGTTGTTGAATAAAGAAATACAGCCAACATTCTCTTCTGATGATGTTAGCAAAATAAAGAAATTCTCCAAAAAAAGATCAGTATGTGCATTTATTAATTCAACGTGTTCCAACCAATATTAAATTACAATTATCGTCTCTAAGCATGATGTCTTCGAAGTTCTTGCTCATTCATTGGCACCCACAATACATGGGCATGAATATATTAAGAAAGCAATTCTCTGCATGCTTCTTGGGGGAGTGGAAAGAGTTTTAGAAAATGGAACAAGAATAAGAGGGTTTGTCTGCTCTGTGTTAATTTGTTCGAGCTTACATTTCAATAAAATCTCTTCTTCAGGGACATCAATTTGCTTCTTATTGGGGATCCATCAGTAGCCAAATCTCAGATGTTGAGGTAATACTTAATGAAATACAATGGTTTAGGTAAGGTGATTATTTGAAGGTTTTAAAATTCAGGTACGTGCTGAACACAGCTCCAAGAGCAGTCACTACAACCGGTCGTGGGTCTTCAGGAGTTGGTCTTACAGCAGCTGTTACCACTGATCATGAAACAGGTTTGAATAGTTGTTAAGTTGGTCACTTGTAAAAATTACAACTTTTTTAAGGAATTTTATTCAGGATATAATTTATGGTATAATTCACAATTTTATGAAGTCATTTGAGTCCTAACCAAGTTATCATGATCTAAAGGGGAGAGAAGACTTGAAGCGGGTGCTATGGTGTTGGCAGACAGAGGTATTGTCTGCATCGATGAATTTGACAAAATGTCTGATATGGATCGCACAGCAATCCATGAAGTTATGGAACAAGGTAGAGTTACAATTGCCAAGGCTGGCATTCATGCCAAGTTGAATGCAAGGTGCAGTGTCCTAGCTGCTGCAAATCCTGTTTATGGAAGAGTAAGTTGAATATTTTTTGTAATATAAATACCAATGTTGACCAACACTTTACTAGTACAATCACGTTCTAGTACAATCAATACAAGACTCCCATGGAAAACATAGGTCTTCAGGATTCTCTTCTATCTCGATTTGATCTGCTTTTCATTGTTCTGGATATTGTGAGCTTCTTTTCTATAAAGTTTGGTTATTGGTGGAGTTATTAGGTTTTTGCACTTATATTTAAATTTTTAGAATGATCCAGAGAATGATAGAATGATCTCTGATCACATTTTGCGAATACATAGATATAGGAATCCAGTGGAACAAGATGGAACAGGTGAGTTCGCTATACTGATTCATTGCTGCAAGGAATAGGGCTTCAATCTGCATTTGCTATTGCAGCATTACCTTTGACCACCTCATTGGACCTTCTGGCTACTCAGGGCCTCGAAGATGATGTACAGGCAGAAGAAGAGGTCCCTGTATATGAGACGTTTCATAACTTATTTGGAACAGGAAGGAATAAGTGAGTTCTCTGCATGTGATTGACTATCATTTCTGCCATACTAGTTTACATGATAGATTTTAATATAATAGTTTCATGAAATTATCTTAGAGCATAGTAGTTTTAATTAAAATGTTTGATTGATGCTATCTCCAAGTGATATTCATTGCATCATTCCATTGTTTTATAAATCTGGCAACTTTGTGTTGTTCAGGCAGCAGTTTGTCAGTGTCAAATTCATGAAAAAGTACCTACATGTTGCCAAGGAAGTTAAACCTCAAATGACTAGAGAAGCTGCTGATTTCATTGCAGAGGAATATTCTAAGTTGAGAAATCAGGACATGGGCCAGGATAATCTAGCCAAGGTTTCTCAAAGAATGAAGTGTTTTTTGACATTGATAATATTTAATCATACAAATGATGATGTTCTTCATTGGAAAGTTATGAAATATGGCCCTGAATGAGTACTTTTTTGTATTGTAAAGTGTAAGGAATGATGGAAAAGTTTTAGTTTCCTCTTTCAAAATTTTAACTAATTTTCTTGATTTTTCACACTCCTGAATTTGTCTATTTTTTTGAGGCTTTGATTTTATTGTTTTTTAACTCTGGTATTTTAGACTCAACCAATAACTGCCAGGTCTTTGGAAACCATGATCAGGTTGGCTACAGCTCATGCAAAATGTCGTCTCTCCAAGCTTGTGGAGGTCGAGGATGCCCAGGCTGCACTGGAGCTTGTTCACTTTTCATATTTCAAGAAGGTGAAGTTATGGCAATGCTGACAGCAGGGTTATTAGAATGATTACATGATTTTAATGTTTTAAGGTTCTGAAAAAGACTCGAAGAAGAAAGCATTCAACCAGTGGCGAAGAATCTGATGGTGATGATCTCCCAAAACCCAAGCAGAAGAAGTAATGTCCACACAGCTTCATAAAAATCGCTCTTGCTTTTCTTGACAATTAACAATTATACAAACATATTATAGGAAAAAACTTGATGATATAACTGTTGAAGAGAGCATGGATATTGATGATGCTGAGGATCCCTACAATTTAAGCAACCTGGATAAGGATAATGGTATGATGTATTTGATTTTTTTAAATGTTTATATGGTTATGAAACCGAATGGCATTTCAACAGAATCGCAACTGCCTAAAAAGACTCCAAGAAGGGTAGGAATTAAAGAGGCGAGCACTTCTCAGATGGAATTACCAGCTCAAAGGTATTATATTTGTCATTAGCACAGCTTGAAGATATTTATTGCACATAATTGTTGCTTTATCAATATCTTTCTTCTGTTTATTAGATTTCTGCAGTTTAGAGCATCACTCTTAAAACTGTTCCAATCTGAACACTCCCAATCCTTGGCATTGGATGATGTTATCAAGTTCATCAATTCAGAAAATGAATCATTTTCAATTGAAGAGATCATGTTTGCTATTGACAAGATGCAGGATCAAAACCACATAATGCTTTCTGAAAATATCATTTTCCTTATTTAAGGTAATGTAGGTATTATTGATTGGATATTTTATATGCAAAGTGCCTGGATTATCATAAAAGTGTTTCTATTTACTGCTTGGTTTGATATTGATTTATTCACAATTCTCTGTAGTTGATGACTCTTAGTCTGGTGTTTGACCAGTGGTCACTAGGAAATCGGCCTCTGTGATCAGTTAGTGTAGGTTGAAACAAATCCTTGTCTAACTGCTAGTGAATGTCAGACTGGTGCTATCAGTTCAAAATAAATTACTGAGGGTGCTAAACCCATCCCATCACTTTTCCTAACTCCAAGGATGAAATTTATCAGTTGAGTTAGGGCTTAATATTACTCCTGGGGTCTTATAAAAGCAGTGTTTGCAGTGTTGAAAAATCTTATTCTGCATCAGATTCTGCATTATAATATTTATCAAGAGGCATCAGTGGTATAAAGTATTTTAAGTTGTATGTAAGAAGCTAATGTTTCTGGATCCCAAGAATTCAACTTGGTCTTTTGGTATCCACTTAATGCTTGAGCTGGGAGGTTGGGCATAAATTTTGCAGCTCGTTCCAGCACACCTTTTAGAATGGGAAAGTCGTCTAAAGTTCGTATGTTCTTTTTCTTATGAGCTTTGAGCTCATTTGCAGTCACATTCTAACCGATTCCTGCCATTGATTCTGAAATCCATCAGTTAAGATTGTATCCCAAAACTACTTTTAAAAAACATTTTAAAGAATGATGGCTTTAAATATTTATGATGTGTATCGATGTCAGAGGCCTAGCCAGAGGGAGGGAGGCGTCAAAATTTGATAGCAAATTAATAATAACCTTTGATGCATGATTCGTGACCAATTTAAACAAAACATAAGCTAGCATTCTTATTAGCATAATTTATGGCTCAGCTAGCCACTTAGAGCTTTCAGATTATGGTTTGTTTGCTTCAGTTTCAGTCCTAAGCTTGGGGCACCGAATTATCAGTTCTGCCCCAGTCACTATATGCTTCTGTCTTACATGTTACATTACGTCCCTACAATGTTCATTTTAGGTACAGTAATGTATTGCCTTTATGTTCTGTACTTTATGAAAATTTTTAATAAACTGAATTGCGTAATAAATCGTTTGTAATAGGAAATTTTCAATATTTGTGAAGCTACGTTAAAGTGCAACACGTTGGACGAATTAAATGTTTTGTACTGTAAGAAATGAAATAGGACATTTTGCCTATAACAAAACATAGTGATATCAACAGTATTGCAATAGAATATGTTGAAGAAAGTACCCTGGTGGAAGACTACCAAACTCCTAGAAACGTTTCCACGAAATTAAGCAAAACAGAATTAAAGTATTGCTCGTAATTACTGTGTTCACTATTGTCAAAGGGGGGAATTTCAGCTGAACAACTTCATCCATCACCGAACTTGCATGTATTCGTCTCTGATGATTTTAAGATAATTAAAATCAAAGTACGAAAATACTAAAGCCGTCAGAAGGTCTCTAATCATGAAATTTCCCCTGCCCCGATCACAATTTCTCCCCTGGTCATTGCAGTTGCTCCTTAAGACTCATACTTCTGGTGAATTATAATTTTTATATTGTATATTACTCTTTATTTAATAAAATGTTGTTTGGGATATCTGGAAAGTTGTAGATTAAATTATTTAAACCTGATTGATTTATACGGCTTAATGATTAACTTCAATCAACATTAAATAACTATCACCGTGCATGAGAAATTTCTATAACTTTGAATGCTTATTTAAAATGTGTCTAAAAAAATAGATAAATAAGTTAAAAAAGTAAATGTTATTTTAGATCGAAAATCAAGCAAATTAAGTGCTAATTCTACGTCATTTATTTTATATATTTACAAGTTTTACTTTTATATGCTTATTTTTTAATAAATTTTATTCAACATAATTTAGGCATTTATTGTGTCTCCATTGATTCTCGCCTCTAAGTAAACAAAATAATATTCATATTTGTTAATTGCTACTTAAAGAGAATACATAATACACGCACCACTTTTGCTTGATGGGGGACCCTCCGTTATTTAGTATTGGCTATAGAGTCTGGATTTGCTGCATTGTCGTTGTAAAGAGACATCTGGAGTTACAGGTTCCATTAGCACAGATTTCTTTCCACTTTTCAGTGCATTTACTCTTAAAATGTTCTCTTTCTTACGTTTATAAGTTAAGTCATTTATACATAAAGCTTTGCTAAGGGAATCAATAACTATAATGTTTTAACATTTTTTCTTACAGATAAGTAGAATACATTTTTGTGCAATGCTCACATCGTATTTACTTTAACATTTGCGGTTAAAATTTCAATGTTAAAAACTTAGATATATAACTTAGTTAATACCATCTCTCAGATATATAATAATTATCACAATCTAAAGGTTTCATTTTCTACTTATATTCATTCATTTAGTTTTAAAATGGATGACAAGAATTCTGGTCAGCGTCTAAACTTGGTTGAAAAGGTACGTATGAATTTGGGTACCTGGGCAAAAATGTAATATCAATTTAACTAAATGTTTAAGTTGTTTATAGAAGTTGATGTCAAAAAATTAGAGAAGTTCTATTTATATTTCATATTTGAAGAGAATTTGAGATATACATAGAGATTAAATCCATTAATTTTAGAAAATGCATACATTTAGAAGAGTATTACATAATAATTTTCAAGCATTGCTTGGACACTGAAAATATTGAAATGTCTTTTTAGACTTGGAATTTTAACTCATGAGATTTCAATACTTAAAGTTAATTTAGTTTTTGATTATACTTATGGATAAAATTATTAATTTTAGATTCCTGCCCTTGATATGGCTCTTACTGTTCCTAGTGATGGACCCCAATCATCTGATCAAGTGGGTGCAAACAATCCATGCTTCATCATGTGCATTGATGCATCTGGAAGATTGCTCAGAATTCCAATGTCTGTCTTACAGAAGCAGACAACTAATTGTTAGTCTAGTAGTTCTATCAATTTAAATCATGTCTTAAATTATGTACAAATTAAATTTAAGTAAGACTTGTATTTAGCCACTAGCAAAGTTAATGAAAGTCATGACAAACAAAAGGCGCCTGTTGCTACAATCTCTCCTTGGATCACCCCTACCCAAAATTCACAGGGTTGTGATATATTTATTGCATGGCTTAATTCCATATATATAATATATATTTAATATTATAGGGAACAGTACATCACAGTTGCAGCAACCAATTCTTTCTTTAAACCGGTCTCAACAAATGACCTCTCAACAATTTTTTGTTGATCAAACTCAACAGTCAAATTCTCCAATTCATTTAAATCAACAGCCTCCAACATCTCAAGAGCAAGTGACTCAAAAATTACAGCTGATTGGATCTCAACAACAATTTGTTGACAAATTGCAAATTCTGATGCAAAAACCACCAGTTGGTAATCTCCATCTTAATGTCAAGAACCTACCACTTGGCAGCTTCCAATTTGGCCAGCAAAAAGTTTCTTCTGAGCAGTCCTCTAATATGCAGCAACTGCTGTTGAATTCAAACCATTGTGCATCTCTTTCACAAGGCTTTGCCAAACATCAACTAGTTCAACAAATTCAGCCAGTACATCAACATCCTCCTAACAATCTGCAAGTTGTAAATAGACATCAGGAGAACAGCATACCTCTGCAAAAGTCGTCATGTCCTCAAACTCTAATTACAACATCACATCAGCCTGCCAACGTTCCCCCAAACTTAAATTTATTGGCTGTACTTCAGAGCAATAAAATCTTGCAGTCCAAAGGTTCTATTCAACTCCTGGATCAACTTTCTTCAACTCATAAAACTGTTGCAGATCCTCAGATTCAACCAAACTCTTCTATTCCAGTAAAGGAAGAGCAGTCCTTGCAGTCAAATCAAAGCTGGTCAAATCATCAATTGCGTTATCAAGACTCTAAAAATGATGCACCTCCTTCATCATCTGGTGCTAATGCAACATTATCAACAGATAAGCATGCTGTTCTTGAAGGAATCAATGGGAAGTCTGTGCTAGCACTAAATAGTATTAAATTTAAAAATATAGGGAGCAAATTAGAACTATCAAATAGACCATCACATTCTGAAAATGCTTCAAATGAGTCTTCTCACATTCTTGCTAGTCAACAAATTAGTGTCCTTCATCAACCAAATAAGGCTTCACTGTTAATGTCTAATACTGAAAATGCATCTTTAAGAGCAAATGTAACTGCTTTATCACAATTTGGTGGAAATATTCAAACAAGTTTTCATTTACAATCTGATACCCTTCTAAAAGATCAAGTTTATGTGACTCAGAAGACTGACTTCATCAACAATAAGGGTTTGGAGCATATCAAATCTGAAAAGTTGCAACAATCCCAGCTTGTTTTTCTGGAAAACAAAGGACCATCTCTATTTCAGCTTCAATCTTCCAAATATGCAACATTGTCTGTGACACCTTCATCAAACCATGGATCAAACAGATCTCTTGCATCAACTTTCTTTACTGTTACACCACAAGTTCAATTTTCCACTCAAGCTGCACCACAGCATATTGACCATGCTAGTAATCAAATTTTAAAATCTGGAGAAGGTCTGAAACAAGTTGGAAATGTACAAGCAATTGTTATTCCAAACAATATATCTCTAAATGCTTTACAATTACCTCACATCAATGGTCTTCCATTGTCCAATCTGTCTTCAATTCACATCATATCCTCCAGTGGCCTGAGTCATGACCAAGTATTATTTTTGCCATCACATTCTTCTACCAGAGCACAACCTGCCATGGTGCAGACTTGTCCCGCAAATTCTGCAAGGCAGCTCTGTGGTCAGATGATCCCACCAGGGAAGCAGTTACAGACTCCTGTTATGGTTGTGCAAAGTCCACTCATTCGGGCTAGTGTTAGTCAAGAACATTTAAGGCAACAGAAAGCAGAATTGAACAATTCACATTCTTCCTGTTCATCCAAATCACTTAGTGTTACAGGTCATGACTTGGGTTACTCAACATCTGATGTTTGCCAAAATAATGTGAATCAGCCACAATCAGTTAGACATTTTATTCAGTTTTTAATTTTGCCTGAAGATCATGTAAAACCTACAATTTTTTTAGACTGCTCAGTCTTCATCAAACAATGGCACTCAATTCACAGTTGGCCAGGAATATCAACTCAGCTATCCTAGTGGGTTACAAGTAGTGGCAGTATGGGATGGAAAGTATTTTAAAGTAAAGAATCCTGCAAGTAAGTTTCAGGATCAACACTGGAATTTTAAAGCTTATAAATTTATCTTTTTATTAATAAAAATGTGTTAACCATTTATGTATTAAAGATGCAAATGTTACACCGCTAAAGACTCAAGTTCCACATCAAGACAACATTGAGTCCAAGCAGCATCAGTGAGTTTATAATTGATTGAAGCAGATTAATTTATCTTCCAAGTTACTTGTATTAATATATACATTAAATGATTTGTAGATTTTCTACCAAACATGAAGAAAGTGCAGATTGTGAGTGCTTGAATATATTTTAAGGATTAAATTTGAGGAAATAAGAGATTTTTAACCAATCTGTTAAATAACTTAAAATTAATTTTGTAGCCTCAACTGAAAAACTTAAAGATGGTCAGCAAACATATCAAATGCCAAGCATGGTAAAGTTTAAAGTATCTTGCTTTAGTTAAGATAGTTTAATTATTTTGATTCAATAGCAAAATTAGCATTATTGTAGGATGACAGAAGATTTGTCATTTGCAAATTATGTGGAAGAATGGGTCTTGATCACGAAGCTTGTGAAAATTGTACTCAGTCCTCTACTGATGACGTACCCAATAAAAAAATCAGACTGGGCAGCGAGGTTAACCTTTTGACACAAATGAATACTCAGCAACTTTCGATAAACAAAATTATGGACACCAAACGTCCAAAGAAAGTTACATCGAGGAAATTAAGTTCTGCCTCACCTAAAAAAGATGCTGGTAAGATTAACTTTTCATTAGTAAGCCATATTCTGAGGATTTTCTTATGTTTTATTTTGTATGGAAACTTACTTGAAATTAACCTAAAATATGCAGAAACAATTAGACATATTTTATGTTCTTAAAAACATTATAAAAATTTAATTTGTCTTGATTGAAGAAATAGTTCACATATTATCTTCTGATGATGAGAACCATTCTAGTTCATGGGATGATTCAAGCAGGGTTAGTTGTGCTTCAATGTCAAAAGCTCTGAGCATGCATGTCTTGTTTTATTTCCAGATCCCAAATTCTCCTGCCTCAGCTAATTGTTTACCAACGACTTCATCAATTCCTTTTTCTGGCTTCAGAGTGAACATTAGAAAAATATTTTTTGGAAAAATCAGTTGTGATTGGATGAATACATTGACTTTTGATGGGAAAAGTGTAAATATTTTGTCTGACTCCTGCTCAGGTATTTATGATATTCTAAATGATTTAACTTCATGATCTTGTCACAAAATAATGGCCAATTTAATTTTTTTCATGTTACACATTCACAAATTAATTAAATATACATTTAATTTCACTGAGCCATGTCTATTTAGCATTAATTAAATGTTTATTTTATCAGTTTCTTATTGTCTCTCGGCCTGTGGATCTGAAGTGATGCTTGTGGCGGCTTATTTTGATGCCAACAAACACTGTACTTACCTTTTCCTTCAAGTCACTCATTCATCAGCAATAAAGTTATTTGATCGCATCTTTGTTAATTCAAGATCTTTGTATGATCCCATGTCTAAAGGTTGAAATATTGGTCTTAAAGAATGTATTTTAAATGTTGCAAAGTAATTTTAATTGATTTATATCACCTAGATGATTGTGCAAAGTATATTGTTCTCTTCTTGGATGATAATCAAACAGACTTAATGGAGGTAATTCCCAGGGTTGTGGGGTCAATGCAGTTGTGCAACGGAGCTTCTCATCCAGTTTATAAAACAATTGAAAACTTCGATGTTGATGCTTTCCTAAAGTCTGTTAGATTGAGTGGTGATCCTGTTCTTCAAAAGGAATCAGTGATAATAAATAGGAAATGCCAAGAAGAAGATGGTGATGAGATGCATTCAGTGGATCAATCACTTGGGCCTAATAATGGAAAGATTGTAAACCTGTTCACCTATCCACCTCCTCCGGCCACTGGTGGCATTACAGTTACAAATGAAGATTTGTTCTGCCTCAATGAAGGAGAATTTCTCAATGATGTCATCATAGACTTTTACTTCAAGTTTGTTACATGGATCTGTTTCATATTCAATGCTTTTTAGGTGCAATAAAAAAAGTCAATAGTAAAATCAGTTTTCTTATGGTATGTACTTGAAATCATGTTCCAGAAATGGAGGCTTCAATTAATTGTTAACATCACAGCAAATGATTTGTTTATTATTCACATTTAATTTGTTCATCTAACTGCTCTAATTTGAGATGTTTTTAAATTTGGGGATAATGTTGCAGATATTTATCCAGTGAGCTATTGGCAGATAAGTTTAAGAATTCTCACGTATTTTCCTCATTCTTCTATCGGCGGCTCACAAGGAAAGTCCAAAAAAAGAATGATGAAGAAGGATCTACTAACATGAGGCAAATAATTTACCTTTATGGATTTGAGTTAAGATTGCATTTTGAAAGGTGATGAAATTATCAATGCAGTTTGCAGCAGAGACGTCATGCTCATGTGAAAACGTGGACTCGTCATGTGGATCTCTTCTCCAAAGACTTTATCGTTGTACCGATAAATGAAAGGTGGATTTTGTAGAAATAAAGTTGCTATTTCAAATAGATTGATTACATCACTATGGTTGATTTAGTGCTCACTGGTTCTTGGCAATAATTTGTTATCCTGGTCTGACTTCAACTGAATATGATGCCAAACCAAATGATGGGAGGCCTCCAGAAGTTGAAGTAATGAATCACCATTAAATTTTTCCATTTCAAAATCTCTGCATCTTTTACATTTAAATTACTGCCTTAAACAGATGTTATATAAACGTCTAGCCAGTTACAATATCTTACTTCTAGAATCAAAATATTTAAACAATTTATAATCTTTCTGTATCTGTACTGAAATTGGTTATCAAATTATGTTGTCTTCAGAAAGTTGGCAATGTCAAGGGCAAGAGACTAAGAACTCAGCTGCTAAAAAATGTTGTCACCAAAAAATTGTGAGCACACATCATCTTATGAGCTCAAAATTTAATGATCCTAATATTTGTTCTGCATATTTCAGGCCTTGCATATTGGTCTTCGACTCATTGTCAGGCCCTTCCCGCAGTGGCGTCATAAAGCTAATTCGAGAGTAAGCAAGAGTCCTACAATTTAAAATTACGTGAAGCTTCAACTTCAAGTGTAAATTTTAAGCTATCTGCAAGTGGAATGGGACTTGAAAAAGAGACATGAGTTTGGAGAGAGGCATTTCAATAAAGACACACTCAAAGGAGCAGCTCCAGAGTGCCCCCAGCAGACAAACTTCAGTGACTGTGGAATATACATTCTGCAATATGTAGAAAGTTTCTTCACTGTTAGCATTAATACAATTGTTCCATCCAATATTACCTTAATTTTTGTAGTTTAACATTATTAATCATAATTTTATTGGCCAGGATCCGATAACTGACTACACATTCCCCATAAAACAACCACTAAATTGGTTTGATGAAAAGACAGTATGCAACAAAAGGGCTGAATTGCAACAGCTTATACTCGACATGCAAAAGGCTCACAACCCTGGATTAGACTTCAATCCAGACCAAAATGGCTGCATCATAAAGAGCTGCAGTCCAGAGTTATCTCAAATGCACCATAGTAGCATGACATGATAAACGTCAATTGAATGGCATTTGTGTTAGATTTGAGTTACATGTGTCACTTATTTGAAATGCATGGTGCCATGTATTTTTTTGTAAATAGATTCTAGAGAGCATAAAAATTCATTAAAAGCAACTCTTCAGAATGTCTTGTAAATTAGATCCCTGATTTTTTTTTATTGTTATTTTTGACATTAAAATCTTCTCTGAAAACTGCAATGTTTCTGAGAGGTTCATTTAAAGAAAGCATCAGCATTGTTACTTCTTCACCAAAATTTGCCTAAAATGTAAATATAGAAACATAAACCCAAATGAAATCACAGCTCAGTATTACCTCACTCACCAAGTCAGATTGTGATCCCATATTCTCAATCCACTGAATGTTTGAAGTATGTGTTGATTCTTCATTCATCAGATAAGGCAGTTTATGCATCATGCCATGAACATTTCTGAAAAAAGATACTAGCCTTTAAATTCCTAAAGGGATTTCGATAGCTCAGGTCAACACAGTTGATCAGTTAAGCAAAAGCAAGGCATAACAATATGCAATACATGTGTGAGGAAAATTTAGCTTTAAGTGAGTTTTCTTTTGGTGCCTGTAGTCTCGAAGCTATGTCTTCTCGATGTTCCGCTATGTTTTGCAAATGATTGTTTAAAGCCATTAAGTCAGCTGCTGAGTCTGAAATTAATATTTAAGGTGTTTAATTACTTAGTAACCGAAATGGGGATGATCAAAGTGCTTGCCATAGAACTCAAGAATCTTATCCTCATCAGCTGTTGATATGCCATTTTCATTCAGCTGATTAAATAAATAGATATGAAGTAGCGTCTTTTCAGTCATGCATAAAAATTAATAACGAACCATCCTCTGTTTTGCATCTAATTCTTTATATAGATCCATCACAAGTGTAGACTTTGGAAACTGAGGTTCCAAGACATCGATATATTCATGGTCATCCTGTATTTATAACTTCATACAATTAAAATATTAAATTACCATCAATTTCATATTACATAATTCCAATTTGTAATTATATTTTTATCTAGTAAGTTAAATAAATTTCTATTAACGAGACATACACAATCGGCATCTGCCAATTGGGACAAAATGTTTCTCAGGCATCCACTTCGAATCGGCATTTCTTATTTTGCTTTTAGGAAAATATATTTGAATTTCGCACACTTAAAAGTAAACCTAGAATCTAGTCGCAGAATTTTCTAAATAAACAATATATTTCATAAATTTTTAAATGCACCAAAATATGTTAGTTTTGTAAAAACTGAAATTTTCAAACATAACATGAGCAATGAAAGAACCTATAGTGGTTGAAACAATGAATATCTTCAACACAATATTTTAAATATTAATTAATATCGAATTTTTCATTAAAATTTTAAAATTAGGAAATATGTGCTTGTAGATGGGACCTTCCTAAAGCATTGATTAAAGGACCGCCGACAGAAATTTCTGACCCCTATGTTGTGTCAATTTGGTAATGGAAAAGCAAAAAATAGGTCGTGATTGTAATACCACCCAATCGAACCCACTCATCTCCACCTCGGTTAACTCGCCAACCCTATTAAGTTGACGTTTTTGAAGTGGAACCGCCAAATTCCCTCTTTGTCTTAGCGTTTTCTCATATTAGTAGTAGTATTTAATAATGTCCCCAGCATAACGTGATGAATAGGTCAACAACGAAGACAACAGAAGGTAAAAGCAACAACAAAAGTTCGTAATGTGATAGATGGTCAAATCATATTTCGGCGGTTTTTATAAATCCACTGGTATATTGGCTCCACACTAGCAGTATTGCTAAGCATGGAACTCAACTCCATGGATTTATTTTGTCCCTTATTGCTCTTCTCAGGTTTGATTGGGCCGGACATTCCATTAGGAAATGCTGGACAGTCTCATCTTCCTGAGGACAGGTTTGGCATTTACCGTCTGCGTGACGCCTCATCTTAAAGAGGTATCGATTTAGAGCGCATTTTCCAAGAGGGAGTTTAGAGTTCAAAGTCTCCTTCTTCCTTGAAGCACATTGGAATTTGCTCTTCACCGACACTCTTTTCTCCAATAGGTTATAGTGCTTCTCATCTTTGTCATCCCATCTGGTCTGCCATTACTGCAGGACATTTTGGTCGATGATCCTCTTTATGTCCTTGATTGTTGCTGGAATCCAGCATTTAGTCCTTGGATGTAGCAGCTTTTGCCAAGGCGTCTGCTTGCTCATTTCCAGGAATTCCATCGTGTGCAGGAGGTTCCATCCAACAGCATGACGGCCCTTCTGGATAGGATATCTTACTTCCTCGAACATCAGCGAGGCTACTGATTCGTCGCAGGTACCCAGATCAGTTTGACTTCTTTGCCTTTTTCTTGAAGCTCTGAAATAGTAGAAAGAAGTATGTAAACATCGTGGTCGTTATAGGCATTGTTGCTTTCTTCCAAGTTCATCTGAGAACTTAGGGAACTTAGCCATTAATTAATTTTTGTAATTAAGTTTATGTTTATAAATTAATTTGTTTTTTTATTTAGAATCTTTCTAGGACTACCTCTAAGTGCTCTGATTAAGTTTATAAAATCATACAAGATCATACAACATCACACAAGATCACACAATATCTCATAGAATCTCAAAGCCTCAAAAACACTTGACATTGAAGAACATTCCTATTCATCAAATAATCACGCAACTGATCGTTACGCAATAACTGGCAACAGGATTATTACGTAAGTGTGGTATTTAAAAAATATAAAAGTATATAAAGAAAATATAAAAGTATATAAAGAAAATATAAAAGTATATAAAGAAATTTCAAGCACATGTTAATATATAGCCGCCATATTTTTTTTTACATCTTGGTTTTTTGAACTGAACTAAAACAAATAAATACAAGCTTAGAGTATATAGCCGGGACAGCCAAAAGGAATAATCCCAAAGGAGTTGCTTCCTGTCGAGGGGATAATCTAAATAATGGACGTCCCCAAACCCGGGTGGACACCAAAAATTGCCCTGATGAAAGTTTGAGGACAACCCCCGGATGTTGGGAAATATCCTCAGTGACAGTATAAATCACTGTTTGAGGGGGCAGGGGAAAATGGTCTCTGACTTTTGGTAAGAAGCGAACAAAAAGGTCATCTGATCAGATAGATCGATTGGTTCGCGATTGGTTTGTCAGTGGTCGAGGATCTGGAGAGGAAAGTTAACCGATACACCAGGAAATGGCTTGGCCTTCACCCAGCGCTGTCATCGGTTGCCCTCTATAGCAGGAGTGCGAGTCTGAGACTTCCGCTAAAGTCCATCGTGGAAGAGTACAAGCTCTCCAAAATAAGAACGCAATGGATGCTCAACAACTCCGCGGACAGCAGGATACACGAAGTCAAGCAAATATTCAGATCTGGAAGGAAATTCCGAGCGCAGAATGAGATCGACGAATCAGTAGCCGAGCTGATGTTCGAGAAAGTAAGATATCCTATCCAGAAGGGCCGTCATGCTGTTGGATGGAACCACCTTCCAAAATGGTCCCAGCGAGCTCATCAGTCAGAACCGCCACGGCTTAGCCAGGAAAGAAGGAGTCACGAAGGTGGTGCAGCAATCACAGCAGGGTAAGTGGACAATATGGGAAGACGTAATACAACGATCCCTTACCTGGAGCGATGTGTGGAAGATGTTCCTGCTTCGGCTTGCCTTTGCGATAAGGTCATTGTACGACCAGTTGCCTTCCAGAGACAATTTGTAGAGATGGGGTTTGGTGGAAGACGCCAAGTGCGAGCTCTGTGGCGGAAACGAGACACTGCATCATGTGCTCAGCAATTGCACGTATGCCCTTGCCAATGGTCGGTATACATGGCATTATAATCAGCTCCTTCGAGAAGTGTGTGTGAGGTCACAAAAGCAGAAGTTGCCAAAGCAAACTCGCGCACGATAGCAAACCAGCGGAAGATTAAGATTCATTTTAACGACAAAAAATAATTGTTCATTAACGTCCGTTGCATAGCTAGATGATTAGGACGGTGCTCCCGCAACGCGATTCGAATCCGTGCTGCCAGTGAGAGGCGGAAGTCTTAACCATCAGACCATGCGGGAGCCACTATTTTAACGACTGGACCGTCGCAGCCAACATAGATGGGAAGGGGCACTACCCGCAGGTGCTCATAGGTAGTGGCAAGAGGCCGGACATGGTACTTGTGTTGCCGTCGACGAGTGCCATCATTCTGATTGAACTGAAGGTACTTTGGGAGGACAGGCTTGAATACAGCAATGCGCTCAAGGCGGAGAAGTAAACAGATCTGTTGGTGGGCCTGGAAGCGAGAGGCTACAGAACAGACCTCTTCCCCATCGAGGTTGGCGCAAGGGGACGGTCGCCTTCCTCACTAAGATTGGATTGTCTAGCCGAGAAAAAACAAAAGCTGTGATAAGGATGTCTGAGGCTGCAGAAGCGGCCTCATTCTGGCTCTGACAAATGAGAAGCCAGAAGAAATCTTCCGAAGTCTTCACTGCATGAAAGCCGGGGAAAGTCTTCGATCTCCGGTGTCAATGATCCACCGAAACGACGGGGCCAACTCCTTGGCCGAGAGATACGGTATTGTCGGGAAAAACCGCGGGCTCGCAAATCACTATCGCCGTAAGCGACATAAAGAAGCCAATGAGAGCTTTCATAGTCGTTCCAGTCCAGGCAGTAATGATCGGCATAAGAAGGCCGGCGAGAGCCTCTCATAGCCGAAGATAGTGTTGGATCCGGAAGGTAAAAATTGACATGGACATCCGGCTGATCACCGGATGCGTCCCGCCTCCAGAAAACGGAAGGAGAGTCATAGTGCCGAAACATTGGAAGACGGTGGAAACTCCTCTGAGGATCCCTGTCGGAGCTCCAAACACGAAGTTTATGCTATAAAAAATAGTTTAAATTTCTGAAAAACCTTAATTAAATGAATTAAATTATTCCCTGGCCAGAAATTTATTCACCACCTAAAATTTGAGGACACCTCACTAATAGCAGCTTCGAGGCTGTGTATTCTTCCAAGCACCAAGTTGGTTCTATTATTAATATACGCGCAAGTTCTTGAAAAGTTACGGTAGAATGCGTTGCTTTGTTTTGATATGTCGGACGACGAAGGGGGACTAGAGCCGTGTGCGGATGACACGAAAGAACTTCAGCGAGTAATCAATGGGTTTAGAAATGCCAATTCCGTCAATGCTAGCGTCGACAAAATAATTTTTTTTAAATGTAGTGGTAAATAATCGATAACAAGCACTCTAATGCCTGTCGTCAGCCAAAACGAATAGGAAATAAATAAATTGAATTACATAGATATATCATAGTTTAGTTTTTTATTATTAACTATTAGAACCTTTCCTCTGACAAAAAACTCGTTTTAATGGAACGAAGTTTAGTGCAAATTTGGTGGTAATAAGAGCAGGTCATATCAGCGTGCAATTTACATTCCTCAGTTGTTATAATATGTTTAGTACCTTGTTTTAGCATATTTGAAGTTTGTCTGAGTGTATTTTGAATTTTGGCATTGCCTTGACACTTACCACTTAATTAATTTTAAATTTAGATTTTGTTTGAGGAAAGACAGAGAAATCCAAACCAATTTGTGAGCCATTGGGAATTAGATGAAAATGATATTGATGAAGTGACTGAAGAAGATAAAAAAGGTTTTGACAATCTAAGAAATTAAAATCTTAATTTTTATTCTTCACTGATTTTTTTTACCCCAGCTGTGAATTGATTTTCATTTTTTACTTAGAAATTTTGATAAATGAGCAATCAAAAATATAGCCGAATGAAATTTATGATCAGGATATTTTTTATGGCATAATTTTACTAAATAAATAGTTTTACTTTCAACAACTAATTTGTTTTAGCAGACAACCTGAGATGTAAAAGTTACTAACTAGTAAAGTATTTATTCACCAATTTTGTTGATGGAAATTGTGACAAGTAGAACATCATTAATCATATTGGCATGATTTCATGTTGTTTTTTTAATTTTTAGAAGATCCAATAAAGAAATTTCTATGGGCTGCCGAAATTGGAAATTTGAAGCTGCTTGATGAGATGATTCAAGAGGACCATCAGTTAATATATGCTCGTGATGCCGATGGGTATACTGCTCTGCATAGAGCTGTATATGAAGGAAAAAAAGAAGCAACCAAGGTTTGCTAATGCTTGAAATCCTGTTACTTTGTCCTTATTGTCAATCAAGTTTCATTTGCATATATATTTTTAAGCTTTTGCTGGCCAAAGGTGCCAATGTGAATGCAGTAACAAATGATGGATGGACAGCCCTACACAGCTCCTGCTTTTGGGGTCAAATTGAAATCACAGATTTGCTGCTTCGATGGAAAACTTGTGATGTCAATGCCATGACTACTGGACTTCAAACACCTTTGCACCTAGCAGCCCAAAATGCTAATAATTTACCTTTGTTTCAACTGCTACTCATGCATCCAAATATAAATCCATCTGGGGTAAATCAAATTGGAGAAAGGCCTGCAGACATAGCAGCCAGAAACATAAAATACTACGATCTGTTCATTATCTCAGATGATAGTATTAATATTCTTTAAATAATCCTTTAAAACCTTTTAGAAATGACTTCTTGAAATTCGACACAAGGTTAACAATTAAGAATCTGTTAACAATCTTGAAATTGTTGTAAATTGCATCAGTAATTAACCGATATATGTGTCTCAAATTTCAGGTACTTTGTAGTTAGAACTACCAACCGGGTTTGTCCTCATAGGATGTTATTTGTCTCTTCACACAACTGTGGAAATGAGTGGGTCTTCACATAATGCCTTAAACAGGCTGAACGATTCGGAGATTCAGGTAGCCGTGGAGTCCATAACATCTTCGAGGGTCGGAAAACTTGAATGAGTTGACTTCAAAGTTGGTCCCAAGAATGATGGTGCTAATGATATTGGAAAATTCAGAATGTGGTAATTTTTAGAGACATTTGTTAGCCAAGAGCCTGGGATGCATCTCCCCAACTGGCTACAAACATGGCCATCGGCGTCATCAGACAACCTTTTTTGCCAAGACCAAATTGAACTTGGTCACTTGGAAATGTACAACCCCCGATGTCAACTTAGGGAGTAAATAAATCCTTCCCCGCATGTGAGTGAGGGGAGATAGTGCTGGTTGTGTAGCTGTGTTCTGGATCGGTATTTTTAAACTTATCTCTTAAACTGGGAGCCAATGGAGATATTTCATTGAGCATGTTTGGCTAACATCACCTCCAATCACCTGGATCCTTTGCCTTTGCTGGAAGGAAGCCAAGAACCAACATCACCTCGATCTCGTGAGAGAAATGAAATTCAATTGGAAAGCTAATCTAAACCCAACTTTTGCAGCAGCAACGGGCTACTGCATACTTGCCAAGCGACAACCGATGGTTGAAGTCCATTCAGTTGTAAGCTCCTGTCAGCGAGGTTGACGGAAGTAAGTCCCAGTTTGTGGAGGGACTGGCGCGTGCCTTACATCATAGCCTCAAACTTAGAAGGATTCAGCTGCAACTGATTTAACAGATGCCACTGCTGAATTTTCTGGATTGCATTCATAGACTTTTTGTAGAGAGGCCATCGTGTTGGTGAAGGGGACAGTTACGTGAATACTAGTGTCATCTGCATACAGATGGTAACTGTACCCAAAGTCAGAAATCAAGTCACCGATTGGAGATGTGTAAGTTGTGAAGAGAATGGGTCCAAGAACAGACCCTTGGTGGACTCCAACATCTAGTTAGAAGAGATCAGTTGAACTCTCACCTAGTTTGACAAACTGTTTCCTGTCGCTGAGGTACGATTCCAGCCATGAAAGTGCTGAGTCTCTGATGGTGAATTCATCATCGAGGCGCCGGAGGAGGATGTCATGGTCGAAGGCAGCTGATAAGTCAAGCTTGACCAGCATTGTGCATCCGTTCCTGCTGGCTGAGATGATGCCGTCTATAGTGTGGAGAAGGGCTATCAACGTGGAATTTTGAGCAAGTATTCAGTTAACTGAATAATCGAGTTGAGAATATGTATGGAACTGTAAAACTTGTTGAATCTGGTCTGAGATTTTGGAATCTTACGAGATCTTGTGGGATGTTATAAACTTAATTTAGTTCTGCTGAGCTGCGTTTCAAAAGATTATAAATATGGCGATTAAATGCAGCAATATAAATTTAATTATTTAATTTAAGGCGCCAGGGTTATAACATTACACCCTCCTTAGATCTGTTCGTCCCGAACAGACACTCTTTGCCATGGGCAACCAAATGGTTTTATCTTCACTCTGGGGACACAGTCTCTACGTCGATTCCTTCGTGTCAACCACCTCCCCAACAGACACTCACTACTAGAGTATAGCCCCCCAGCAATCGCTGTGGTCCAGCCCATGACCTCCTTCAAGCACGGCCCACGAATGCTCTGCCCTGAATCCACAGCAACTCCGAGATTTCGGCGATTCCATTCTTCTCTACTCTACAACTGTCACGCCGGTAGCCTATGAGCTCACCGTCGCGACTTGTGCGAGTGACTCTTTGTTAGCGTGGAACTTTATTTTAACTTTTCTTTGTTTGAGCCACACGCCTGGCGCATAATTATTATCGTCGGCCGTACATATATAGGCCAGCACCGAGACAAAAGAGTAGCAGTAGTAGTAGTCGGTTGTCGCCGCGGTATCGTTTGATAGTGTTGTTATGTTTCTGTTTTTTTTATTGAATAAGGATTTTTATATGTTCGAGTGCCTCCGAGCAATATACAAATTCGAACTTGTGTAGTGAAAGGCTTTTTGGGCAAAACACGTCACAACAACCTTGAAACTGCTGAATTGCCATTGTTCAACTCTTCGTCAATCCTTTCAACACCGTCCTCCTCGCCCAGTTCTTCCACCTATTCCTCACAGCATGGAAAAGCCACTTTGATTCCCCCAAAGTGCCTCCATCATCCCTTTCCTCGGTTTCCTTTTCAACCGAAACCAGTGAGGCAAATCGGACACGGAACTACCTTGACCTCTTCGATGCTTCTCCTATTTTTCTCCAGTCCAGCAAAGTTGTCACCTCTATCCCCATTAAGAACCTCAATTAATTTACCTTCTATCGGAGCAACAGTTTTTATGCGCTCCATGGATGCTTGAGAGCTTTTAAATGTTGCACGGAACTCATCCCTCATGCTTCTCAGAAATGGATCAATAAATAAGTAGTCTTCCGGATCGTGACCATTACTTCTCAACCACGACTCAAGGCGATCTCGCAACTCCTCCACTTCACCAGTCGGATCCAGATGTCTCTCCCCCAGTTCGCACATCAACTCTCCTCGACTCAGATCTTCAAGGCACTTGCTTTGAATTCCCTCGTTTTTGGATACCCCTTTTCTGATCCCACTTTTCCTTCTGATGCCACTCCTGACACCTGAAATAAACCGGGGCTCCGTAAACTTGGGAAATTTTCTATTAACGTTATTGCGCAAGTATTCAGTTAACTGAATACTCGAGTTGAGAATATGTGTGAAACTGTAAGACTTGTTGAATCTGGTGTGAGATTTTGGAATCTTGCGAGATCTTGTGAGATGTTATAAACTTAATTTAGTTCTGATGAGCTGCGTTTCAGAAGATTATAAATATGACGATTAAATGCAGCAATATAAATTTAATTAATTCTTAATTATTTAATTTAATTATGTGCCAGCGTTATAACAATATATTAATCCTCTGTGGTGAAAATTTGATATCACAAAACCTTCACTTCCAATCGACTGCCTTCAAGGAGTCCGCGACTTTAATGCCGTTTAAACTCATCAATTAATTTTTCCAAATTATTTATTTAAACCTCAATCAAAGTAAAGGCAAAGCCAGGATTTAAAGCAATAGTTTACACGACACCAGGCCTCATACAAGTTACTGAAGATTTTAAATTTAATCGGCAGATGTCAGCTTATGTTATACAGATGTTAAAAGGGCATTTCTCAGTTAACGAATTTCACAACAATAACACAATATATCGCAAATTCCTTAAGCTTGTGATAAAGTGGAATGACAACCTAAAATTTTGAGACATTAATCATCAAAATTGATCAATGCTGAATACTAATTAATAAACGTTGAAAATTGTTGTTTTTGAGGTCATCGCGGACAGTGCATCACTTTGTTAATTAAGTTCTCAATAACTACAAACTAGATCGTTAATTCCTTATAAATGTATTAAAGTAGAATAATGTATTTAAATTATGAGACATTAATCATTAATATTGATTAAAGCTGAGTATTAATTAAAAGACGTTGAAAAGTGCCGATTTTTATGGCAAACGCTATAGATCTGACGGCATGCTTGCCAGGTGTTGCAATGTCTGAATGAGAAAACATTTTAAAATATCGATGAAGCTTAAGTTTCTTTGGTAACGTTTTCTGTAGCAGACGTGGTGTAGAATACGTATGCCGATTTTGGACGAGCCGAAAAATGTCTGAGTTAGCAAGTTTATTATTGGCTGGATGTTAGACCAGCAATGTTTTATAAGTATTGTGTATAGACCAACATTTCTGGGAAGGAGCTCAATACGTATAAGTTTAATCTCCTTTATAATATATTTACGTGGAACGATTTTTAATTAGAGATTTTATAAGTTTGATCGAAACAAAGCTATGCAGAACTTAGGGACACATTTTAAGTGCAAATTCTAATTTTCACTTGGCATTAGAAACAGTCTTTTTAGAAATGCTAAACATGCGTGTTCTATCTCTTTCACTTAATGCCACTTTTTCAGTGAAGAAAGTGTAGAAGAAGAGGAGGAAGGAGAAATTAAAAAGATTGGAGTAAATGAAATAACTTTAATCATTTGAGATAAACAACTGATTGAAAAATAAATAGCATTACAGTGGAATTAATTTGGTTTTGAACACAATTATTTTTAAATATGCTTTGTCTCTAAAATTTGTTATTGAGCTATTTTATTAACAGAATTTTTAAAAACTTTACATTATCATGATTTTTTTTTGTATATGTTTAATCAAAGACATACGAAGGTGACCGAAATGTGAACAGAGAGAGGCATGGTTGGGGTAGGGCTGTTCTTCCTAATGGAGATACTTATGAAGGAAATTACTTGAATGGAAAAAGGCATGGATTTGGAACCTACAGGTTCAAGATATCAAATTCTACTATTTATTAAAGCATTAGGGACTTTCATCTCAACATGATTTTTCAGTGTAATTAATGCACTGCCCTGTCAGTTTACTCCTTGATATTTTTCTAAATACGTATAAATCGTAAATAATAATAATTCATACATAATTTTTGGACAATATAGCCCAAGTAAATTAGAAAAGCTTTCAACATCAATATTTATTACATATTATGAGTTTCGACAACTATATTACTTGTCTTTGCTTTCCTTATGCGTCTTTAGTGTGAAATTGATTATTTGCCGCTAATCCACCAGTACTATACCTTACTATTGTAACATTTATGTAAATATAAGAAAAACTTGCTCCACCCCACCTCGACCGATTTTTAAATATTGGCTATGCCACTGAGCCAATGTCATACGTCACTTTCCAACTTACGTTCAAATTTAATATCTTTTTTTTAAATTGTCTTTTATAAATTTTAAAACATTTTTTCAGCATTTGTTTGTCCTTTTTAGGTTTAAAAAAAACAGAGCCCAGTATTCAGGAAACTACATTTTCAATATCCGACAAGGCTTTGGTACAATGATTTACCCTGATGGAACAAAATACGAAGGTTTTACGGAATTTAATTTTTTATTTATCAAGCACTATTTGTGGTTTTTTGTGATAATGTTATTTAAGGGAGGTGATATTTAACTTTGTTAAAAATTTGATTTTTTTTATAAATAGTATGATACATTTTACTCTGTTTAAATTATGAAGGCAATTGGACTGATGGTCAGAGGAATGGCTACGGAAAGTACTTTTACGCCAATGGGGATGTATACGATGGGGAATGGAGAAGAAATTTAAGAAATGGCTTAGGTTTTTATTATCATGCCGATACTGGAACTCAGTATGCTGGATGGTGGAAAAATGGTCAAAGATATGGCCAGGCAGAAGTTACTTTTTTGAATCATAAATTTCTTGGAAGCTATAAGAGAAACAAAGTAAAACAATAATTCTTTAAAATTACTTTACCGCCGATTTTGTTACATTTTCATTTATGCTTATGAAAGCCATACGGACCTGGAAAGTTTGAATTTAGCAATAATTCGGAGGCAACTGGAGAATTTTATTTGAAGACTGAGGAAGAAGTAGGATCTTACCTTAAATTATTGTATTTAAGTTCTTGAAAAATACTGCATAAAGGGAGAGAAAGAAGAAAAGGTCGATGAAGAGCAAAAGAAGGAAGAAAAATTAGAAGATGAGGAGGAGGAAGAGGAAGAAGAAGAGATGGAAGCATGGGATGCCAAATTTCCAGTTTGGCGAACCGATATGATTAATGATTTACATAGACAGCCTCCACCAACCATGAAGGAGCAAATAGCTGCAAGGATGCAGGCAGTCCAGTCAGAGATGCTTGAGCTTGATCGGCAATTGATTCAGAGTCAGTATTTTATATTCCTTTCCGGGACTTCTGCGATTCTAAGATCGAATTTTCCCCCTGAATTTCTCAAATTTAAGCATAATGATTGTTGGCCGGTATTTATAGTTAATTATAGAATAAAGTTGTTACTTTAACCCTGCCTTTAGCCTTGAAGCCTGAGGAAGAAGAGGAGGAAATTGCTCCTGAAAGTTCCTTAACAGATTTCTTTGGTTCAGTCGCTCGGGATGTTACCTCCCAAATTTTGGAAAAGCTTGATATATTCCAAGAAATCAAACACTTAGATGAAGAGGAGGATGATGAGGAAGAAGATGATACCTGTGCATTAACAGAAGCCCCAATTACCTTTTCCCAGAAAGAAGTTGACTTTATCAATCAGCAATCCACGGAGAAGCAGCCACCTGCATTTTAACAATAAATTCTAGTTAATGGTTTAGATCTTTTGCATAGTCAGTGACTACTTCTGCTTAGCTGTTTGTTGACTTGTGTGAGATTTAGTTTCACCGATCACTCTGTCTCCTTTAAAAGTTATTTAATAAACCCGCCACAACAACCCCTGGCAAGCTGTTGGCATCATTGCATAGCATGTTGAATTCATCAGATAGTTCGCGATTACCTCAGAAATAAATTTATGTTTCAGACTCATTCGAAGTGTTTGGTATTACCTTAATTCATTTTTCAAGATTTTGTAAGAGTCAAAAAATATGAAAAAGGATTTCCATATGAACCGATCTTAGCTTATTAGGTTACTATATATTAGTATTATTTTGAGTCGAAAGACTGGCTGCGCGAAGACGATGTTTTGCTATTGGGTTCACCACAAAGCTTTTGGAGCTTGGCAGGGTAATGGTTTGTGCCCTTGGTTCCTTGCAGAAGTGCCTAGTAAATTTAGATCGCCTTTAGCTTTTGAAATGCTTAAATCCTGATATATCTTCCAGTTGGTTATTAATTAAGACTAATGAAATCGTTTTACAAGCTTTTGAACTTTTTTCGAAAATTATAGTTGATTCGTTTGTCATGAGCTTGGCAGTAATCCTCGCATGCAGAATCATTTTGACTTCGGAATGCAGCTGTGGAGACAATGGAACAATATACGTAGGGATTCCTTTTAGATTTTATTTTTATACGAAATTGTTAGTTCTTTAAATAAAGGTTAGTGACAAGTGAATTTTATAATTAATCGTGTGCTGCGATTTTCAGAAGGCACTGAAAGAAGCTAACATAAGCTTCTATTTTGTTGAGATGGGAGAAGAGTCGAAAGATGTATTCTGGGCTGGAGCGTTTGGTTATGGATGTACTTTCTGGAACCTCTTCAATTTCTGTCACTTATATCATGAAGGTTTGTCAGTTAAGTCAGATCGCTTGATAAAAGATAAAGTAACGAATTGCTTAGGGAATTCTGAGTTGAGTGATCTACTTACTAAATTCTGTAGAAATCCAAAAGATTTAGTCTTTAATATTATAATATTTAGTCTATATATAGTAGAAAAAATATAGTTACTTTTGGTGGACTGGTATCGATAAAAGTTATTTATTTGAAAACTTTACAAAAAAAATTAAAAGTCTTGGAAAAACAGAAATATTATAGTGTATATCTAATAGTTATATTTACATGTTATATTATATTTTATCTAATAGTCAAGTAATATATTTATAATTTATCTAAAAAATATTTTGGAACTTAGAACATGTTAAGCAAATATGCCATTAAAGTTTGTAGGTAATAAAACAGTAATTATTCTGAACTAACTATAAGTTATATAATTTTATTACATTTTAATTCTTTCCATTGGTTTGCATTGTATTTCTTTTGATTCATACAATGTGTGACATTATGCTTCATTTGGCACAAAAAAAGTTTAGCATCTAAGTGAAGTTTGATGTACATTTGAAACGATCCAATAGAATTATGGTTCCATTAAAGACCAAATTTGGGCCAATCTTAGAAATGAAATATGACATTCAAGAAGAACTATCTTTAAATGTGAATTATTTGGCATGCTTCACTTTAAAGTTTTTTTAATTTTTGTTATTCTAAGAATAAACATGTAAACTTCATAGTAATAGTTCAATTATCATGACTATGTGCAGGAAATAGGCAGGCTTTGCAAAAGAACAGAAGCCCTAACCAGGATGTCCTGGTAAATGAAGAATTAGCAGATGGTGCAGGTAAAAACATAAATTTGAACTTTTCAGAGACAAATTCAAATGGGCTATTTTTTCATTTGCCAGTTCCAATTGTCATTTTAACAGAGCAACCTAAATCGACATATGTTCATTTGGAAAATTATACAAAAGGTGCAAGTCATGAACCAAGGGCTTTGCTTTTCATAATGGTATATAAATGCCTAACATTATCTCATAACTTAACAGAAAGTAACAGCATTTCATTAGCCATGCCTCAAGTAGATGACCCATATCTAACAATTGAACCCAATAAGAGTGAATGCATAGTGAGGGTTAGTGAGCATAATTTGTAGTATTTCACAGTAATATTTATTAGAAATTTAGGAGCTATATGTTATTGCTTCAGGATGGCAAGTATTTTCTAGTATTAGTTAATTTACAACAACAAGAACTGGAAAAGTGTTGCCTTGTTGCACAATCACATCTGGGAGATATTTCAAGTGATCCATCTCTAGAAGAAGGTTTACATTCCTTGTTATCTAGCACATGCTAGACTGAACATAAAAATTTATTGGACTTTGGCTAAAGATAACCCTACTAAATTTTTTTTAATGCAATAAATAAACAATAAGTGAATATAAATCCTTTCACTTATGGAATCTTGGAAATTGGAAAAATATTGTTTTTGTAACAAATAAATGCTATTGATTATAATAGCAATAATGGTTGTATTGTACATTATTTAGCTGAGGGTATTGTCAGATCTGCAATTGGAAAAGCCAAGTTACTCATAGAGAAAAAATTTTGCCAATTCAGGGAGTTATGTCAAATGAACATAGTTAGTCTTTCAATGCAAACAGAATGTGGAACTTTTTGAATACTACATAATTTTGAAGGACCTCAATCCCTTGCAAAAGCAAATCACTAATCAAGACCTTATGGGGTTTTGGGATCTGGTTCAAATCCAAGTTGATGATTTAAAGAAAGCATTCACTGAGATTGAGCAGCTCAGAATGAATGGATGGCAATGTCCAGCAAAAGTAAACCTTATATTATTCAAATTACTTATGATTATAAGTTTAATCTTATTTGTCTTTTGTTGAGGGTTCAATATGGCTACCAAATCCTCAAAAAGTTCCAGGTACAAACAATCTTAAAAATATCATCTTATGGAGATAAATATGTAATGCAGTAGAGTGTTGGTTATCAGAATTGATTGGGGCTGGGAGTAGTTCAAATAATCAGACATATCATTGGAAAAGAATCATAAATTTCTTGCAGTAATTTTGTTGAACATGAAACAAAAACAAATCAAATTTAATTAAATATTAAATATGGTATTGTGATTAGTAAATTATCATTGATGCTGTCATAACTTTAATTTATGTAGGTCTTTGCACTGCACCAATTGATGAATGCAATATGAAGTTAAACTCCAGAAATAGGATTCCTTGTGCTTTAATCCACATAGAAAACTCTATTTGAGATAGGTAACTATTTCCAATTTGGAATCAAATGAATTGAGTCAAATGAATATGGTTTCCCATACTTCCACTGTGATGGGGCAGAGTTCCATGGAAACAATGAGTAACTTTTAAAATGTTTATGTCTTTTCTTAGATCCATTTTCTGTTTAATGTGTTTGTTTTATTTTTTTTTGTTTTTGAGGAGTGGTTAGAACCAAGAACCATGATCAATTCTGCTGATCCATTCAGTTTGGTGAGGTTTGGGATTTTATTACAACTTTTCTATAATCTCAGATGCAGATGCTTATTGTTTGAAAGTCTTTCCTCCGTACTTGCACTTAATGCAGAGAGAGTATCTTATTTGCAAAACTTATGGCAAAAACTTCCACTATCTGAGAGACCAATTTCATATCAAAGTGATATTTTTCTATTCTTATAGTTTGAAAGGTAGCTTCAATCTTTAATCAAGTTTTGTGTCAATCAGAAAATCCTTAAACTATTTGAAGTATAACTACATTTCCAATTTAAATCAGCATTAACATCCCATCATTGTCAGGTCTGCTGACCTTTTTCCTTGATAAATAAAATTTAAAAAATCCCATGGAAAATATTACTGTGCTTTCCGTCTTTTTGCCAAATTCTCACCACAAACTTGACTTATAAAGACATTTCTAAGCTTTTCATCACTTAATCCTTCTACTTTTGGGTAAAATTTCTCTGCTTGTGAATGTTTTTTGCAATAAGTAATATTTTGAAGTCTCCATGTGTTTGGATAATCAACATACGTATAATCAACGTTCTACTGCATGATTTTTCTGTAATGGGACTGTAAATTGTGTCAGTCACTTCAAGCATAAATAACTATGAAGGCTTAAGTTCAGTTCTCCTTGACTGAGAAGAATGTTTATTTATTCTTAAGGGTGTAATAAGATACTCCTGATATTATGAGCTTAGTAAATTTTCTTAATGTTGATTAATTGGCTTATATTCTACAACCAGAATTAAGTATGACATGTAATTTTTTAGGATATCTATAAGTGGCACATATGAATGCATATGTTTACTCCATTATTTATGCAACTGCAGCTTTCAAGCCAAGATGTGAGCCAAGAAAGGAGATTTTATCACTCAAAGCAACTGGTCAACAAATGGTCAGGCAGAACACTTCTAAAGATGTTGTAATATTTCGTTCCAAGTAAAGTGTTATAAGTGGCTCTGCAGTTCAAAATTTCCGTTATTCAGTTATATTTTTAAACTTTCCACCTGACTTTTTCGATGAAAGTTAAACAAAGAATCATTCTCCTTCATGGGCTAAGATTATCATTCTTAAAAGATGTTTCTCAGGTTTCAATTATATTGCCATTATTTGCCTTTGGTTCTGTTGTGAGTCAAGGTTTGGCTAATATGCTTAACTGTTTTTCATCCATATATTTTTATTAAATTTATTATAAATATGTGTAGTTATTACAAATATGTGTAGTAATAACATGGTAATTATAATATTAAATATGGATAATATCAAATTACAAAACTATCACACAGAATGTGCCAGTCTTATCTCCTGAAGTGCTATTAATCTTGACTTGCTCCCAATTTGAGTTCTGCTCTTACTCATTTATAATGTTTGCAAAAAGCATATCATGAGATTTTCGTATTATTGTGGCCTAGTTTTTAAATGATTAAAAGTTGCTTGATGTCAAAATATGATGTTATAAGAAGGCCTTGCTTCTTTCCTTGTCACAGTGTTTGGCAAGGAACTCAATTCTTTTTTTAATTGCCAAGGATTTGTAAAAGAAACTTGATCATGAGGCCTTGTCAAAAAAACTTCTTTTTATTAAGCTTTCAAGCTTTTTTGTTTTTAAGCATAAAGTTTGTAATCAAATTGTTTTGGTCATGCATCTCACCATCTGCCTTGAGATTCCATCGTATCTGAGAATGTAAAAATAATATATATAAAAAACTCATAATGAGATATGTAATATTACTTCAATGTAGCATCTTTACTTGGTAACTTGGGATTGTTCTTGACTGTTCTTATTTTTGAGTGACTGCTAAGATGAAAAATACTCATTATTTAATTTATTTATTATTTTGGAATCCTTTTAGATCATTAAGGTGCAGAAGAATTGAAGTGAAATTGGTTGATTTAATCAAAAATTTAATACATTGCAATCACATACAAGCACCTCAGTCCACAATTGTATCTTATTTGTTAAAGAATTTTATCACTAAAGGTTCCATTTTAGGAGGCTCTAGGGAAACTGCTGGTTGCTGAAGTTGCTTGAGCT
This sequence comes from Hirudo medicinalis, assembly GCA_011800805.1. NCBI lineage: Eukaryota > Metazoa > Annelida > Clitellata > Hirudinida > Hirudinidae > Hirudo > Hirudo medicinalis. The sequence goes on from MPNW01000032.1 coordinate 118,493, forward strand.
TATATAGTAATGGGATCAGGATTCTCTAACATTTGTGTTTTGTTGTTCATATCAGTTATCAGATACAAATGAAATTCGTTTACTTTTAATGATGTCAATTAGCATAACAATAAAAAATAAAATAATAAATCAGTATGATTATTACACAATTATTACAAATTAGTTTGAACAGATTGAATTTGTTGCTTCCATATTAATTGTATTTTAGAAAATAGAAACCTGTTTGAGCCCACATCAGCAAGGGAAGTTGTTTGATATTGGCTATTGTTGTACAAACTCTGCAAATTTAATTTCATTCTAATTGCAATTATATAAATATTTATGTCTGTTTTGATCTAAATATTGACCACTTCAGTGTCGGTTAATTATTGGCTAATTCTAAAAAAAATAAGTTGTTCTCCAAATTCCACACTCATTCATAAAATAACTTAATTGTGGAATTGGTTAATATTATTATAATTTTTAATTGATTAAAATTCATTTAATCATTTTAATACACAATTTTAATATTAAAATATAATTTGCATTTGTTGTCATTTGGATTCCAGGCCCAAATCATTTGTAATTAATAAATCATTGACACATGACAACGATATTGAAAGCAACGTTGCAGTTAAGCATTTAAGTGCAAAGTTGAGCAAGCATTTTATTTTTAAACTAATGGTAGTAAGCTAATAATTTGTTTTCCAAATCTTCAGACTCTTGCAATCTTAGATCATCCAATCAATTCAGATCTGAATTTTCCCATACCACCTTCAAAAAATTCTCCATATGTTGTCGAGGTCCACTCTTGTTCTCTTCTCTACCACCATCCCTTGCTTCTGTAAACAGTTTCTCACTATTTAAATCCCGTCTTAAAAAATACATTCTGTCCAGTTGTTGAGATTTACATTTCCTCACCTCTTTACCTGTTCTATCATTTATCTTATCTAACCTTCCTTGGTTTGTGTTACATCACTGCCCAGGTTGATCTATATCTTTCATTGTCACATATTCATTAGTTTTATCATGTTTTCCTCATTTTTCATTGTTTTCATAAATTTTCTCATGTTCCTTAGCAATAAAATTTCGTATTCTCACTCTCAGTTTATCAATTATGTAAAGACCTTTTCATACATGTCACCATAATTATGTCATTTTGTAACCAGTTATCCCCTAGAGGGGAATTATATTCCCTTGGGATATACCGTAAAATTTGTGAATTTTTTTGTGTACTTCGTTCAAAGTTTTGAAATAAACGAATTCTAAATAAAATAATGAATTTTAACTGATGGTTGCAAAGTAGACTATGGTGGCAAAGTTTACTGCATTCATTGCAATAATCAATTTGATTTCTGTGGTTCGAATACATTGCTGATGTACACCTTCAGCACAAACATCAACATGTTGTCCACAGTGACTGGCAGAAGAGTTCTCAAGTACAACCAAATAACTAATTTCTTGTCATGCCAGTCAAACAAGCCTGAGGACTTGAAAGTTGCTGTAGCTCAATGGATTGCCAGTGCAGGACATCTGACGGTAATTGTGGAAGAAGATGGACTGCAGATAGTACATGTAGCTCTTCAAAACCAGACTTACAATTTATCCAAGTCGCCATACAATCGACTCTGTGATTGGTCAGATGTACAATGAGAAGCCACAGAGCACAAGAAAGCTTAAACTAACTCTGCATTTTTCTTGAAGTTTTTTTTAAATAAATGTCAGTGCTACAGACAAATTGAATTTATAACATAATTGTGTGAACTGTGAAGTTAATTTAGTGTTAAGTTAATTTTAAGTCATTGATTGTTGCAACTAAGTAGTGTTGGGGTGATTGTGTACAGTGCATATCACATTTACCATTGCAGAGTTGTAATGCAAGCAGATCAGCTTAAAGTACTTGGATTATAAGTGCATTATAATTAATCTGTTAAAAATAAGTTTGATTAATCTATCAAGAAAATTTTAATCCTTTGCAGCCCTAGTTAATATGGAATAGGTTTTATAAAGGTTTGAGCTCACCGTCCTTGTTGCATCTTGCACTGTGTAATGGGCATTCAAAAGATCTTCACCAAGTAATTCTCCTGGATATGGACAGAGGGCATCATCATTATCAAATTTCATTGGTTCTTCCAAACCATTATCATCTTCATCATTATCATCTTCTTTGTCTGAACCTATGTCATCTTCCTCAGATGCTAAAACAAACATGCACAATAAATAAAAAGGTGAGCAGGCTAGCTCAATTGGTTGCGTTCACATATGCAGCAGTTAGGCGTTGTGTTCACAACTACTGCATTGCCAGAGAAAACCCTTGAATAGGTGCATTGTGCAAATAGTTGGGCAATTGTAGTGCCTTCACATCTGATTCATATACATAAGGCACTCAAAATATTGGGTAAATAAAAATGTGAAATCAACATAAGTACAGGAAATTATTAAGAAAGACAATAATCTCAATTGTGGCGAGGAGCCAAATCTCGCCTTTAGTATAAAACAACTATCGTCAGTAAAAATATTAATTACTTACAAGTCAGTCTTTGGATAACAAATTTAATATGGCTCTTCATTGTTTCATCTAGATAATTTGGAGACTCATTTAACACTTTCAAAATCCCCTACAAATGGGCATCATTATTATCTAAATAAATGTACTATAAATCAAATCAACATACCATTTTTAATGCTTCCTCCTTAATGCTCTTTATGGCAATAATTGAATAAAGAGTGCCAATAAGGCACGACGTGATCTTGAAAAAGCATTTGTTGATCAGTATAATGAAAGTTACATCGTTGTTACAATAGAATGTTACTTCTGGAGGGTAGTCAGACTGGAGCATGCCCGAGAGAAGTTCTAATATCTGAGCAGCAATGGGAACACATTTGTTTTTTCCTGGGTGAAAGCAAACAGCAGTGCATTAATGTGATTTAAGTGCCTCAATGTGCTGACCAAACCTGCACTTCTGAGACACAAATTTGTAAGCAATGTTATTCCCCATTCATTGAAAAAAGGGGATTCATAAGTCGCTTCCAATTCATTGACTAGCCAGGCTATCATGTTTCTTTCAATCATTAACATCTGTATGTTTCTTCTGTTAATGAGTCATGATTAATTTAAGTTTGCCAAAGCATTGTCAAAAGCTTGTTGAACCTTAAATTCAGTTTGTGAAGACATCCCAAAAGAACTTCCTTTGTTGATGGATCAATATTATCACATTGGATTGATTTTATCAAAATTTCTATCATGGATTCCTTCTTTACAATATAATTTCTCCCTGCCATTACAAAAACATCCATTAGACGATACACGCTTTAGTTTTTGCAATTGTTAAAAAAAAAACTGAAACAAAAGACCAAATACATTAGATATTAAGCAGAGACACATCCTCATACGATGTTTATCAACTGAAACAACATTTTGATCGCATTACAAAATAGTTTTTTACCTTCATAAAAAGATGCTATGGCTGTGATAAGTCGAATGAAAGACCTCTTAAGTAACTCATCCCTGCCATTTAACATTCTTGTCAATGATTTCTGAATAAAAAATAACTATTTTAATCACAGATTTCTCATGTTAGAAACGTAGACCTACATTTTGGCTTTTGACGCATTCGAGGATATCATGGGACAAATATTCATGTAAAATTTTAATTCTTTCTTCTTGTGGAGATTCTGTTAATTTCTGAAATAAAGTTTTTCATGCAAATATTAAATAAATATCAGATAAATGTCTCAAAACATCTAATTACCAATTGAAGTGCCTGAAATAACAAATATTTTTTTTTATCATCTCCAATACTTAAATCATGTTTGATTTTGTCATAGTCCAATATTTGCCTCCTTATTTTGACTTTGCTATTCAATTCCAAATTGCTGTCAACATTTCTAATGAAAATACAAATTATTATAGTTATTACTGCTGTCATAAATAATTATAATGCTGTTATAAATAGTTAACCAACCTCTGTGAAGGGACACTAATGGATTCTCTCAAAGTCCGAGCAGCAGTACCAGCCTTGTCAGATCTGTGCTCATCAGCACCTGTTCACTGAAAAGCCTTTTTATCACTTGTTCAATTTGTTCCTGAGTTACCTTGAAGAGAATAACTTATTTAGTTTACACATTAATTTTCTTTTATTTTAATTTTTGCTGTAAATTTATCTTTGTAATGTTTAACAATAGTTTTTAAAAAGGCACATAGATATAATGATTTTCAGTAACTCACAGGATTTCCTTGGGCTGTACTCTCAAGAAGTTCAACCAAATCAGCTGTTATTTGGATAAGCACATTGTAGTCTTTCTGTAGCATTTCAATTTGAAAAGTAAATAAATGACAAATAATGCTTTTTGAAACGTTGACAAACAAAATCTAACCACTATGAATGAGAACTGTGAACTCGAATCAATATCATCACCACCTTTAATAGAAAGTCATGTTTTTACTAACCACTTGGAAAGCCAACAAATGTTTTAGCATTCAGTCAGAAAAACAAAAAATATTTAAAATTCACCATGGTTTCTTACTTTAAGTGAATGTTTCACTCATTATCAATATTATAAGTGAATAATTTAACAATTATTTAAGTGAATGTTTTACTCATTATCAATATTATCAACAATATGTAGTACTGTAGACAAATAATTACTCACTTTTATTTAGATAGAAATTCTTTGGATGAATAATTTGAAAGAATTAAGGAAACTTGAAATGTATGGATCTAACATATATGTGAAATAACATCTCAATAAATTATTCAAACTATATTATATATACATTTCACTATCTTCAAAGATACATAAAATTCTAAAAGTTTTGGTTGAGCATGTGAACGATGAGAGTGCTTGCATAGGAATTCCTGCAGAGTGCCCCTTAAGTCATTAGTCCACTTGTCCTAAGATTAAGTTAAACATACAAATTTACATAGATATCTATTTAAAATTTTTCAGGCAATACATACAGCAAACAGATATTTGTAGGAAGTGTGTTGTTTGAGATTTGCCATATAAGGAAGAGCACAAAGCAGAGCAAAATCTTGAGAATGACTAAGAATATGTCCATTGGATGACAAAAAACTTTTGAATCCCTCCATTTCTTTATAAGATTCCTATAGGTAGACATTTTTAAATTAATGTTAAATTACAGAGACATCTAACAGGGATGTCATTTTGGGACAGGACCTCTGACTCCCATTGCCCCCTCCCCGAGTAGCTATACTCCTGATTTTTGGTGAGAAACAAAAAATAGGTCATCTCACCAGGTCGATCGAGGGATTGGTTCCCCTGGAAAAAACTAAAATGACGTCCCTGACATCCAATCTTAGAATTTTACTGACCTTATCATTTTTTATTGGAAATAGGGCAAAATATGCATGCAGAGAAAATTTTAACCGAATTACATTAATGTCATCTTCAATTTTGGAAAAGTTATCATGCCACAGATTAAAAAATTCGCTGTAATTTCCATTATCAAAGCACTGAAGTAATCTTTTCTGAAAAATAATTCTTTTGTCATTCTCAAAAATTGAGCTAACATTCAGATGAGGACAATATTAAGAACCTCAAAAGCTTTGGAATTTGGACTTTTAATCTTTTCTTGAAGTAATGGAGTAGACCTTTCACGCAATTCTTCGTTAAAAATTGCAGCCGTTTTATGAAGCCCACAATGGATAAGATACTAGGTAAAGAAATAACAAGTTTTAGTATCTTCCAGATAAATTTATAACACTTTTCCAATTTAACTTTCGGAAAATATTAAACCTCGTTAACTATCCAATTAAGTTCTTGTGCTTCGGGTTGTCTATCCATGGCTCTAGATAAAAATAAACCGAGCAAAGGTGACAGTAAACGTCGTCAGGCGTTAGCTTCTCTGGATACCAAAAGTAATATAAGTTTATGTACATGCTTGATATGAAATTATATTTATGATATGACTTTAGCCAGTAATAATTTATTCAAATTATTAATTTTTCGTCTTTTTTGAAAAGTGCTTTTATTAATTTTCTTTCATAAATGTTTTAGAGTTGCGTTTTTAAGTCTCACTAGCCTTGAATACAACTCACAATTTATTTTAAAATGAATTGCAATTGCTATCAAAAAAGTTTGAACACGTAAATAATATATACAGACTGGGTCAGACCGAATAAAAATAGAATCAAGTATAATACAAGCACAATTACAAATACCTGCTTTACAGCATTTGCTGCTAGGAATGATTATTAAACAGACCTCGATATTCATAACCACTACAAATAATCGTTAATTTTATGAAGTCATATTATGAGGTGACTGGCTACGTATATTTACTATTCATATTTTTTTTGCATGATTTCATTTGCAAAATTATGGAATCAGTATAAAGCCAACTGAGCTTGCACATGAACTTCTAGTACCTGTACTTTTATTAATACATTGGTCTTCGTATTTGATCTCGTGACTACTTATGTGTAGTAGAAAAGAGAATTGAAAATGTTAAGAGACATGGACAGGAACACCATTTGGTACTATCTCGTTTCGAGAATACAATTAACAATTTTGAATTAGAAGTGTTTTGTTGCGCTTCCCAGTCATACTTTGTCAAATTTTTGAAGATTTTTTTTTTTAATTCGTACAATCTCTAAATACATGGTTTCTATATGAGTCTTCATTGCTTTGAAAAAGATTGTATTACATAGACCATTTGAGTTTTAAGTTTCATAAGGTTATAAATGAAGAGTAAAACTATAAACTTTATTAGCATAGGCCCTTGCCTAAGATTTTCAGTTGTTGGATCTTTTGACTTTAATAGTGTTATTCACCTTCATGCCGGGGGCCAGCACGAAGTGCAGGCATTTTAAGATTGTTTGCTGCGTCGTTCTGAAAGGAGGAGTGTGATATCGCAAACGTTTAGTTGCCAGACTGAAGCCTGAAGAATTACCAAGATTTTTCTTTATTGACTATACGATGTCGAAATGGGTGTGGATTTTCACGGCTTTGTCCATGTTTTTGATTATGACAATTTCTGTAGGGGTTGAAGGCAAAAGACCTAGTGAGTGATTTGCTATTTTTTTCCAAATAGTATGCCATTTGCAGTAGAATGTCTTTTATGTGGAATTGGAGACTCCTTTATTTGCTTCTAGCCAGTTCACTTATGAATATGATAAGAATGACCTGTTTCTCCCTTGTTTAACTTTTTAAACATGCGTGTTATTTTTACAATAATATTTAAATATTGTGTTGAGGTACTTGTAAGTAGGACATAGTATAAACTTATTTATGACAAGCATTTCAATTCACTTTTAAGTTTTTTTGTTATTAAGATTGGATGTTTGAGTAGTGTTGTGACCTTATTTGTTTATTGTTCAAATTAATGTTTTATCCTATAATTTTAAACTTTTCAATTTATCTGCATGATGTTCCTATTCTCAATAAAGCTTGAGTTTCCAATCTTTCTTGGCTAAGCTCAATAATATAATGATTTTATTAACTGCCCATTATTTGATTCAATGGTTTTGGCATTATAACGGTTTACATTATATTTCATTTATTTTTCAGAAAAAAATAAAAGCTTAAGAAATGATGAAGTAAATAAAGATTGCAGTAAATGGATTTATGGTGATTGTATACCGAAAAATTCAACTCTGGGATGTGGGAAAGGGACAAGAGCTGCCACTCGAAATGGAACAGATTGTAAAACTACCAAGAAAACTACAAATTGCACTCTTAGATGCAGTGAGTTATTTGGATTATTTCCCATGCAGCTCAGAAGTGATTCATTGGGCTTGCAGTTCTACTGAGTGCCTTTGCTGCAGTTGGGGCTAGTGTGGATGCTCTCACACAAAGGTGCTTAGGTCCTTAGCTGCTTATCTGAGGAGATTATAATTTATGTGTGTAACAGGATGTGACTTTTAATTTGCATCTAACTGTAATCACTGAAGGATGAAAGTAGAAGTAACAGTAATATTCCTCTTAATAGGAAATATTCTCTCTAGAAACTAGAATAAAGAACAGAAATTATTTGTAATTAATTAAATAACTAATGCCTTTTATTTCAGATTATTCAGATCTATTCTACAAACTTATGCAATTGTGATTAATTGTTGCATATCCTACCTTTTTAGATGGACATGGAAAGTGTACCTATGGAAAAATGGTATTCTCAGAATGTGATATGGCAACACAAACAGTTATTGGGACCAAAAGTTTAGTCAAAGGAGATGCCAATTGTAAGCAGACAATCAATGTTACAAAGAAGTGCAAGAAGAATAAGAAAAGTAAATTAAATTTATGTCCTTCGAGCATTCCCAATATAAAGGCATGATGAGGAGAATTGTGAATGTTTAAAAGATGAGATGCTTTGAATAATGATACTTGACCTGGAGGTTTTTTTAAATAATTTGTGTAATAATTTCTTGAAGTAATAGCTTGCAAGCTGTTTAATTATCAACTTGATTTGTTAATTTGGTTTCCAAATGACATTTTTAAGATGATAAGAAGAACAAAAAAGGGAAGCATCATCTTGTGACAAAGCCTGACAGACATGCAAAGAAATTGAAGAGTAAACAGGGGACAAAGGGAGAATAATTTTGTCAATGCTTTGACAGAATCCTTTTAAAACTTTCAAACTGACTTAGTAATAACCATGTTCAGTTACTAAAAGCATTCAATGACAGTAGTTGTATGTCTTACATTACATGTAGTGTTGCCTGTTCCCAGCTCGACTAGTAGTAATTACAATTTAAGGTAACAAATTTCCAAGCATGTTGTTTTTTTCAGTAGATTTGATAGCTTTTTTAAACATTTAGTCTGTGACAGTTTTGATGATTTATGTATGAACTCTTTCAGATATTATTTTATGTTTGTGGCTTGAGATGCTTGCAGTTATATGTATAGCTAAGTTTGGGGTAATGTTTGATTATGGGACCAGCGTTTTCTCAGTGTCTGATTTACATAATTCGGTGTTTATTCTGTTGTCTGAGATGCTAGGCTGCAGGCATCTGGTAACTCAATGCAGAGGCATATTTGGGTCATAAGCAAAATTTCCTCTGTTAACCTAGCAGGTTGGATGTGGGACGTGTGGCCCGTAAGCGTGCGCGCTGAAGATGTTAAAAGCTCGCTATTAAGCGCGCAGCTGGTAGGGAGTGTCGTTCCGAACCGAGATTCCAGATCTGGATCGTTCAGCCCCTAGAGTGCTCCCATTTTCGCCGAGACCAACTCACCTTTTCCGACTTAATGTCATGACTAAGTCTTAAGCTGCGATCCTTTATCTAACCATTCCCAAGCAGTTGGCAGCTCTACGCCAAACCAAATTCTCAGACATCTTCTGTTACCCTCACTCCTTCCGATTCTCCCGCGGCTTTTTTCAGCTAGTGATAAATGCTGCTGAAGATCTGATAAGCCTGTATTTGCACGACGGTCTCTCGATGCTAGTGGCATTAAAAGGCAAGTCAGATAAATGTGATTGTGGGTTTCTTCACCATCCGGATTAATACGACTGCGGTAAAAACGTTACTCATGAGAACAATGCATTCCGAAAATCCGACGAATATAATTCATTCTAAACCGCATTGATTATCTTAACACTTCGGCGAAAGCAAATATGCATATCGCATAACGAGTCACAACAAATTACCTATAAAGCTCAAATTTTTGTTGTATTAAAAAATTAAATTGGAGTTGCAGAGGGGAAAGGAGAGACCAGGGGCAGATCTTTGGCGGGGGGGAGCACAGCTACTAACACTTTCTTCCAAAGTCGTAAACTATTGAAAATATTTTTTGTCAATGTTAAAGCACGAGGCCTTAACTTGTGAGGTCGACGAGCGAAAGAATTCGTCGTCTAATCGCGGGGAAATTCTTGAAAGGTAAAGTGTTGCTCCTTCACTCATCTGAAAACTAGAATGCCCTTTTAAGATTCCCTTTTTATTACATTTTCCCATCAAAATATGTTAAGATTCATAATTGAGTCTTTCAACCTACGCTTGTCCCTGTGAAATAATACACAACATGACTTAATTGAAATTTTAAAACCATTAATTTAAAAAAAATTAGCCATGATGTTGTTTCTTAATACTCCGCCTTTGAACTCCGACAGGGATCCTCAGAGTTTCAAACGTTTCGGCTCTGTTTCTCCTGACGTTTTCTGGAGCGGGCCGCATCCGGTGATCATCCGTCGGTTTTTATCTTCCGGACCCTTCCGTTATCGTCTACTATGAGAGGCTCTCTTCGTTATCCTTCTTACGCCAATTTTACTGCCTGGACTGAAGCGACTCTGAACGCTCTCATTGGCTTCTTTACGGAACCGCTTGGAAGCCGTCAAACTTCGACTGCGCGAAGCTCCTTGGCCTCTTCATTATAATATTAACAACGTTTTAATATTAGCGTCGTTATAAAATTAACAACGTTTTAATATTAGCGTCATTATAAAATTAACAACATTCTAATATTAGCAACATTATAAATATTATAATTTATAATCGCTTCGCGACCGCCTCAGTTACCTGTAGCGGCTACGACAGCTCTCGATGGTTTCTTCATAGCGGCTCTGACTGATGAGAATGTGTTGCATGCGAAATGGCATGGCCTTCAGAAAACTTCTAGACCAAAGGACTATATCACCCGCACACACGGACATCTTAATTCTCACCCTCTCGAGAAGCTTGCAATGATTAGAAGTGAGGGGAATAGGTCGATAATGAGTGGGTCTTCGATGTGGCGGAACAGCGAATCCCCACAGTATCCGAAGAACCGGTGAAAAGTATCGGAAGGGTTTTCGACGAATCTCTCACCGACAAGAGTATGAGGGGCGCCATTCTCCAACAAACCATCGAGGGGCTGCAAGCGATCGAGGCGGCGTCGCTGCAAGGGCTTTCAAAGTGTGGTTGTTCCAGTTCGTGCTCCTTCCAAGACTACTCTGGCCGTTAACCATCTATGAAATTGGTTTGTCAGTGGTTGAGAAACTGGAGAGGAAAGAAGAAGAAGTGAGAGGTCCTACCCAGACGGGCCGTCATGCAGTTGGATGGAACCACCTGCCAAAATGGTTATGATTAACCAGGAAAGAAGGCGAAAAGTGGAACAAGACCGAGTCGCGAGGGCGGTTCAGCAATCACAGCAGGGTAAGTGGACAACGTGGGAAGACGATAATGCAAAGATCCCTTACCTGGAGCGATATGTGGAGGATGTCCCCGCTCNGAGTCGCGAGGGCGGTTCAGCAATCACAGCAGGGTAAGTGGACAACGTGGGAAGACGATAATGCAAAGATCCCTTACCTGGAGCGATATGTGGAGGATGTCCCCGCTCCGACTTGCCTTTGGTCAATTTACGACCAGTTGCCCTCCAGGGACAATTTGCAGAAGTGGGGTTTGGTGGAAGACACCAAATGCGGGCTCTGTGGCGGAACCGAGACACTGCATGACGTGCTCAGCAATTGCACGTATGCCCTTACCAACGATCGGTACACATGGCGACATAACGAGGTCCTTCGAGAAATGTGTGAGGGCGCAAAAGCAGCAGTCTCCAAAGCAAACTCGCGCACGATCGCAAAGCGATCGAATCTACCCGAACGAGGATTGAGGCTTTGAAAATAGTTCCTTTGGTACGTATGACTATTTGCTTTGCTGTCTAGGCTGTTGGGCCTTGGTGTTCCTTATGTGGTCTGTAAATCGTGATAAGTAGCTCAAAACATCGAATGTTGAATTGCTGCTACATGATGAGGAAAATATTCCAGGAAGTCTCAGAGTGGTTCTTCTGACTTCTTCTGGCGAGCATTGGAGATCTTCCTTGACTGTTGCGCGGATTTCAAACATAACCAAGGGCCTAAGTGCTGATTGAATGGTATTCCTTTGGCGGAAGGGTTTAGGTGACATCTAACATTCGCCTAAACGAATGCATAATAACTGGTTTGAAGATGTGTGAACAAAATTGACTATCACGGTCTTTCGCTATGGTTTCGGGTAAACCAAAATTGGCGATCCGGGCGAGCACAAAATTCATGATTGTTTCAGTCGAGGTGTTGTTGAGAGGAAGACATACTGGCCATCTCGTGAAACGACCAACTCATGTTAAAACATACGTGCATTCATCAGATGGAGGAAGTGGCCCCACCAGATCCATGTGAATGCGTTGGAACCGATAGCTCGGGAGAAGGAAACATATCGGGGCTGTCGAGGAATATCTGTGAATCTTGCTCTTCTTACAGGAAATACATTCTTCTCACGATGCTCTAATATGTCTGTCCATATGAGGTCATACATCATGTCGCTCGTGCTCCAGGGCAGGGGCTGATCTAGAATACGTTGGCGGAGGAGGGGGTTCACTTTAAACCCCTAAACCGCTTGTTGATGCAACTTAGTTGACGAAGACAACTTGGCCAGCGGATATGTATTTTAGCCATTTTGTTTATTGATTTTTCACAAGATTCTAATTATCTGTAAAATTTAAATGCGAAGTGCAGGCATTTTAAGATTGTTTGCTGCGTCGTTCTGAAAGGAGGAGTGTTATATCGTGTAGGATCGCACATCCATCATAATCACGTGCTGATCCTAGCCCTATCAGCGATGACTTACCAGGCGCGCATCCTTTGTTTGTGGACATCCTCCTTTGTCCTGACTGGCTATTTAAGAAGCTAAGT